>JAAAKQ030074553.1:0-15299 GCA_010016005.3 Zanna intricata | reverse complement strand
ATGTATAGTTATAAAAGCTGTAAATCAAAATTTATGTGTCGAGGTCTATAGATATTGATGATATAATTATATTGTTGATATTTTTTATTTTAAGTTAATTTAATTTATTTTCTTTTTTAAATATCAGGGCCCTTTACACCCTGTAAATGTGACGAGAGCTAATGAACACAGCAGTCGATGCCCATATAAAAAAAAAAAAAAAAAAAAAAAAAAAACAACAACGAAAAACCAGTAGAGTGTAGATTAAATTTACAATCTTACAAATACTTAATTTTTATATTAAACAGATCTACTCGAGAACCTTGAATAATTTAACCTTGAAATGATTCGGGTCACGGCCGTTAACAGGTGAGGCAAACCGTATACACATCTGAAGTGTATTCCACCCGAAAGGTATGCCGAGCGTGAATTATAACGTTTATGTAAACAATAAATTTTATTAAATATCTTAAAACATGAATGGATTTCTTCAACAAATCAAATTAAACGATAAATAAACTATAAGTAATAAATAATAACAGGTACAAACATTTAACTATCAATTTATAAGCTGGCTGACCCCAAAACAAGTCCTAAAACGATACTTAATAAAACATTTGAAAAAAAAAATGTGGATTATTAGCCAGTTACTTTTCTTATTTAAATTGTAAGCCTACAATACCGAATACCGATCGAGTCATCTGGCTAATAAAATCGATGAAGCTACATTTTCAGGGAGTTCTGAATGACATTCCAAAGTACCATACTTTCATATATATTTTTGTAATTATACTTACCTTTATGTATGACGTTAAACAGTGACTCAATAAAAAAATTGCTTCCAAGCCGAGAATCGAATAGGGACAGATTAAGCGAATGAGTCGGTTTAATTAAACTCCTGAGTTCTTTAATTGAACTTTATTAACTGAATATAAATATTTAATACAACAATGATTTATTTTTCGTTCATAAAAATTATATTTTTATAAACTTAATACTGATATTTAATTTTTTTTAAACAAAATCGCAGTTTTCTTTTCCAACAAACAAAATTTTATATGATCTAGCAGTTTTATGTAATAAATCTAGCTTCCTCCGACGCGGCTTCGTCTGCGTTATATGTGTATACAACTTCAAAAATTGGAAATAATTTTTTTCTAGTAATTATGAGCGGGCTGTTGGTATCACAGTTATCGCTAATCACAACTCACTGAAAAAAATATAATTTTTAAATAAAGGATGCGTTCCCAGAATAAAATGTTTAATGAAATCAAGAGGATATTCAAGTTGTTCAAAAACTAGTTTGCGCTAAGCGCAACAAAGTCCAGGAGTTACATCATTCCATTTTTGGCATCGCAGCGGTTACATATTTTATCGTGTTATCTATTTAAATATTGTTTAAATTTAGATAAATTTCAGAGCGATAATCAAAATCTGATTCGGGGCATAACGTGCTTCTTAAAGGTTAAACACGATTTTTATCAGAGCGTATACACTCTGATCAAACTTTTACTTCAGAATACAAAAATCTACTCTACAGAGTACTACTTTGCTCGCGTAAGGGTGAATCACGACAGAGTAAATAATCCTTATGTCTATATCGTTGTATGACTTGCTTATTCTGAGAGTAATGATACACATTGTACAGCCAAATTTACGACAAATAGAAAGAAAATTTCGTTATTTGCGGATTAATTACGCCTCCGTCAATGATAATTCAATTTACCCTCGCTTTCCGTAGTAAGACTTTGTACGATCGTTATTCTTGGGAGTGGCTATGCCGTTTTTCAAAAGGCTTGTAATTCGTATCGGGTCATTGTAACTGTTAGGCGGTTGTGCAATCTGATATAACCGGTTAACTTGTAGACGAAGAGAACTAGTAAACCAAAACTTTTTGTTCGTATTGTTAATTAAGATTTATATTGAATATTACTTAAGAAAATGAAACTGCGAATAAATAATAATGAAAAATCTGATAAGAATTTCAAATCAAAACATTTTTTTCGTAACATAACATAACATTTTTTGTAATATATTCTTTGAATGCGATTAAAAAAAAATATTAATTACACGTATTACTCTTTGCAAACCTTAATTACGAGTATTTTGCATAAAAATACAATTTTAAATAAAAACAATGAAAACCAGTTAAAAATAGCTTATAAACTTTCAAGCTTAAGCACGAAAATTATGTTTTAATTCATTAAAAAATACAAGCAGAAAGAATATATCAAAGGGTAAGACCTAAAAATTTACTTTAGTACATAACATCTACCTGCAAGGTCAGCAGCAACAAACATAAATTATATAAATCATAAAGAGGTTAAGTGACTGATAACACGATTTCGTAATAAAGAATAACAAATTATTTTTAATTACTGTGAACCGAATTAAAATAATCGTAAATCTATTATTACATTGTATCACAACAATAGCATTGATCTTTCAAAAAATTATTTAAGCGAAAGATTAAACTATTAGATAAAGAATTTGATTACAATAAAGAATTTTATTAAAATTTCATAAAATAAGCGTATAAGAGTTAATCGATCGTTAAATATATCGTAATTTTGAAAAGGTCTTAAACCGTTTTCAACAGTACTAGTTAAGATACATTTCACGAAGTCATAATAATAATATCAATGGGAAAAATTAAAGCTTATAAAATTTACAACTATGAATGATATATTTTTTGTTGCATGTCTATGAGAAAGATTTTTACAGTTTTAACAAATATTTTAGCAAAAATTTATCCATAAGAAAAAAAAAACACTTGAAATAATTTTTGTAATAAACATAATCGAAATTTTGATAGAAATCCGCACCTCTTACGAGTAAAACTTATTTATACTTTTTTAATCGCTTAGGATACATTTGGCGAAAAGGAATATTATTAAAGTCCTAAAAACAGACTTTATTTCTTGCGATTTACTCGTATTTTCTCGAGACCCATTTTATGTTTAAATTTCATAAAAAAAAGACAAAAACCAAATAAAATCTGAAAGTAAAAAAAAGTAGTCTGAAATGAATACTGAAAAAATAAAACTTACATGTTCATCCAGTGCGTAACTGAGTTCTCCATCATCGTATAGAACAAACCATCTGCGTTGCCATCTCTGTAAACAAATTAAAATTATGTATTATTTATTAATCAACTTCGAAATAGCTAAAATTCGTTAAAATTATATAAACTTTTAAGAGAAATCATCGGTATTACGGAGTTAATATCGAATTTTTACAAAACGCCAATAACAAAAACATACAATATATTCCGTAAGAATATTCAATAAAAATAAAAATCTCCGTGGCGGAGTGGTAGCGTCTCGGCTTTTCATCCGGAGGTCTCGGGTTCGAGCCGCAGTCGCTCATGGCATTTTTCATACGCTACAAGAATCTCCATTTACATATCTCACGCACATGCCTCAAGCGTATGCGGTAATGTTTAATGAGCAAGTAAAATTATTTGATTTTAAACCGATAACATTTGGTGCAACTGTATTTAAAAATAAATAAAAATTAAATCAGTTAAAATAGATAGAAATTAACGATCATAAAAGGAAAAATTATAATTCATGATCACGATAATAAATACAATATTCTAAAAAAAATGTATAATTCTTTCTCTTTTTACCTCAAGAACTTCATTAGTAACCGCGGTATACTAAAAATTACGGCAGCGATAAATCGTCATGAAGTAAACGACAATCCTACCAAGAATAATATAATGACTTGACTTGTCTGATGAACGATCGAAGCAAAATACTGTATTTTTAACTTAGACATCCTTCGTACATTTCCGAATGCACCACCTCTATTAGACGACCACTTCGTAGGAAATTACTAGTATGCTAGAAAAATCTATAACACAGTCAGTTCTTTTTATAGTAACTTCTTTTTTTCCTTGGTTTTACGAAATTCTTGAGGGCTTAAGATATAATAACTAAACAAAATCCTACAAAACATTAATTAAAACCACTGACACGATTTAAAAAATAAAAAAAGTAGGGGAGAAATGAGGATTCCGGATCAACCTTGACCTTTGACCCCGGCCTTGCCCTGTCACGTGTTCGATGACGTCATAAAAAATGGCGGGGAAAAGTTTTTTTTAAAAAATGGTGGGGGATGTACACGTTCTTTTGCAGTGCACGTCCTTGCTGACTGCATTGATATGCACAAAAATACCGTCGAGAATTTTAACGGAATCATACCACGTTTTGCTGTACTGCGACTACTGTGCTACTACATTCTTCCAATTTTATCAGATTTACGTCATCTCTACGTTATCTTCTTTGAAAGAGGTGAGTAAATTAATTTTAAATTGTAAATTAATTTCTAGTAAAGATGTAGTTTAATAATATATTGAGATTTTAAATTATTTTCCAGCCAAGTATAGTTTATAATATATGTAAATTGTTTTCCGGCCATGTCTAGTTTTATTTATCTCGAATAAAATAATATTTCTTACTTATTGTAATACGTTTTTAAATAATAATAAACGGTTAGTTAATGTAATCACTTTTAGTTATTAGCAAAACTAACAGAATGATTTTTGTTTGTTTCAGTCGAAATAAATTTGTTTAATGAAAGAAATATAAAGATTGCATCCTTATTAAATGGGTAAATATTCGTTTTTAAATTCGATATATTAGTATAAGAAAATAATTATTAATTATTAATGGTTGATTTGCTTGTATAATGTAATACATTCGACAATTAATATGGTGTTTAGAATAAAATATTTAAGTGCATATTCGATTATTTATAATTATTTCCGGCCAATATAGTATATTTAATTTTATATCCGGTTAAGTTTTACTAATAATATGCTGTATGGAATAAAATAACGATTTTTTCTTAATTTTTGTTCTTCTAAGTATAAGACTGCTGTCGTTAATTAAATCTGAATTTAATAAACATGTATCCAAATTTAGTTTAATTAATAATGATTATTTTGATTATATAAATCGATTTTAATAGAAAACTGTATTGCGTTGTTTCAGTGTTCTCCAGTTTTTTAATTTCAACGTCGTCTTTCTATAATCGTGAGTAATTGTTACTTAAAGTTTATTATGGAATTATTTTGTTTAGAAAAAATTGTAATGAGATTGTTTAAATGGTCGATCAAAATTTAACTAGTAATAGTGTTTTATAATCTTTATGCTTTCCAACATAAGTCGGTATCGCAAACAGATATTAATCTTATCAATGCAAATATCAGTTCAGAAATGCTTTCGATGGTAAAAGAATGGATGATACAAGTTTGCTCATAAAAAAATTCATTTCATAGCGTTGCTACTACGACAAAAATTCATTTTAAAGAATTTTTAACGAAAACTATTATTCGAAGTAATAATTTACAATTATTAGCTTGTGTTTGCTTCCTAATAACATCGAAATATTAAGAAGCATATCAATATTTTACTGTAAATAAATTAATCAGGTTAACTGATTATAACTATAGTAATAAGCAACTGATAGAGTATGAAATTAAAGTTATGGAATATTTGAAATGGAAAGTTAATTTAGTTGGTCCTCATCAGTTTGTTTTTCCCATTTTAAATAAATGTAATTTCATGAAAAGAATTGATAAAAAGTTTAGTTTATATTCAATTTGTAATTTTGTTCATAAATTAATTACTAAATGTATTTGCACAGATCGATAAGAAAATATTTTATATAGCGAGTTGGCAGGAGCCTGCATATGTGCAACAGCCAGCCTTTATTTAACAGAAACTGAATTGATTCTTTTCATCAATGAGGTCGGTCTCATTGATTTTAAACACGAGTTTAATGAAGATAATTTTAAATAATGTTTTAAAAGAGATATTCTTTCTACAGATGTCTCGTACTTCAAGGCGCGTATTTTCAACGGACGAACATGTTGAGATGAATTCTACCCAGCCAGGTCCTTCAAGAACAGGACGGAGACCTATAATATTTAATAATTTTGATGACAGTACGGGGGCAGGTCTTTCAAACAGGTCTCACGTCCTCGTTAAAAATAATCATCGACAAGAACCGTGGTTGGAGGACCAATTAGCTGCAGATGTTAGTCCAAGAGACGTAATATTATTATATTATACTTTCAGTCTGACATCTGCGGTTTTATGGGAGGAGATAGTTAAGAGGGAGGGACAAAAAGTCATAGACCATAGTAGTACAACTATGAGGATCATGTACGAAATAATTAAAACATTTACAAACACTTTAAAGAGAAAATTGATGCTTCCATTTACTATGGTGAACAATCAGTTAGAGTTGATGGAAGCCTTATCAAAAACGTTAACTTGTAGTGACATTTTAGATGTAGCTAAACCGATCGACCAAACTATACACAGTTTAAATGAGCAGAGGTTGATGAGTTATGGACCTTTATGAAGTCTTATTCTATAAGGAAAAGAGAGATTGATGAAATCTTCGACGAAAAGGCTGCACCGCAACATAATCCACATACATTTTAAATCATTAGAAATTAAACAGAAAAACAAACAGTTCTTAGCGTGGACGCTACCCAAAAAGGGTACGTATCTACTAAAAATGGATCTGTATGAAACACAAGAAATTGAAGGGCTTTCGTTTAGAGACTAATAAAAAAACTCAAACTAAAGCTGAGATAATCTTCGATAAACAAGACGAACAGTTCGAATTGTTCAACGCGTTAATCTCGGTTTCTTATGAAAAAATGTCAAACTATAGCGGCTTTAAAAAAGTTACAAGACCAGTTGCGAAGTTCTAGCCTCAGCAGTTAAATAGTTAATTGGTTGATCGGATTTTAAGTTGAAAATGTTCATTTTAAATTGATTATCAAAATTGATTGCAGGTTATGTCCGGATCCGATTACCGTCAAAAGATTCAGACTTGCTGCTGTCGATCAAATCGGGTGCTTCGTACTAATTGGAAGATGCTTTCAATTGTAACTTAAGTACCTATTATTACAAAAATAACAGCGAAGTATCTGAACATATCTGGTTACTTTTAGCAACAGTGAGAAAAGATATGTTTTTACTGTCTGAATCGTTAGCACGTTACGGTGGTAATCAATATATTTTAATCGAGCTCTCGTAAGAAAAACCTCAAGTGAGTGAGTATAGAGATGTAGGGTTTAAAACAAGAAATTTTGAAATTTTTAACGAGATCGATATCGATAGTTCATTACAAGATGGGATTGAGATACTACTTCGAGAAGAAGCTAATTTCGAAGGTCGACAAAGCGGATGGACTCTTTTGAGTATAGACGGGATCTTAGTGCGAATAGACATTTATCGACCTCTTAGAGGATCTTCTTTTATTCCCCTTCCCAAATCTATTAAAAAAATAAGTAGGCTGTAATTAATATAAAAAACAATGATGATTATTGTTTCAAATGGGCGATCCTTTGCAAGTACGTGCAATGAGCTCATCGCAATCGAATAGATAGACGATATGATCCCTTATTATTTAAATTTAATTTTAATTCTATAAATTTCCCTGCTCATTTGACTGATGTATATCGATTTGAAAAAACAACAGTAATGTTTCTGTAAACGTTTTTTCGATAGATGAAAACGATAAAATTATCCCGATCAAAGTTTGTTCTTCCAAAAAGAATGATCATTTTGGTCTTTTGTTATTGAACTACGGTAACCATCATCATTATTGATGGTGGCATTATTGATTCCTCTTTCGAAAGGTTGATTCGATCCTAGCTAACGAAAAACAAGAACGCGATAAACATTTGTAGATGTTTTACTTATAAAAATGATAGACGGGGTAAAAAAGATGAATGATCATCTGGAAAGATGCAGGAGTAATTCTCCCGCAAAGGTTGTACTTCCTGTTGCTAAAGAAGATGGAACTCAACCCGTTCTCATATTCAAAAATTACCATATGTTTCCACTTCCAGTGGTGTGTTACGCAGATTTCGAATGTATCCTTAAGCCTGTCGCAACATGTCCCAACCCTAAAATTCATTTTCGGTTTTTACACAGCGACACATTCCTATGAGCTATTGCGTCTATTTCATTGTTAATCCTTCTACACCAGAGTCTGTTCGAAATGTGATTCCTTCAGCTCCTATTCTTTATAGAGGAAAGGAAGCTGCCCGTTCCTTCATGAAACTTCTCCACGATGTTACCGTTCGGGTTGATGAAGTTCTCAAACAAAAAGAAGTTATGGTGTTTACCGATCGAGATAGACTCGCCTTCGAATCGGCTGTAAGGTGTCAAATGTGCGACGTTAGATGTACATCACAGTTACTGTCAGTTAGAGACCATTGTCATATTACCGGTCGTTATAGTTCGGCACTATGTTCTAAGTGTAACTTACAAAGAACAAAGAGAACGTTCATTCCAGTATTTATCCATAATAGTTCTAACTATGATTCGCATTTTATCGTGAGAGAATTAGGATATGATGCGAAAAGAATCACTGTGATCTCGCACTCTACGGAAAAGTACATTTCATTTTCAAAGAAAATCAGTGACAGGATTTCAGTAAGGTTTATAGATACATTTCGATTTATGGATCTAGTTTAGATTATTTAGTAAAAATTCTCCCCGCCGAAAAGTTTTTCCATACTAAAAAGTTTTTTGACGAATCAGATTTGACTTTAGTGACTCGAAAAGGCGTATATCTGTACGAGTACAGACGTACTCCCTCGTACAGAACTCGTGGAAGACGTTAGAAGACCTCTCCCTCCGAAAGAAAAATTATACAGTAGCCTCACGGAAATGGATGTATCCTATGCGAATGGATGTACGATCATGCGAAATTAGTATGGAATGATTTTAAAATAAATAATTTAGTCGAATACAACGAGTTATATCTTAAATGCGATGTATTTTTGCTCTCTGTCGTTTTTAAAAATTTCAAATCTCTATGTTTCAGAGAATATAGACTGGTTTGCGCACATTATTTCACCCTTCCAGGATTCTCTTTTGATGCGATGCAATATAAAACGAGAATCCAACTAGAATTGATTACGGATTATAATATTTACTTGTTTTTAGAAAAAGGTATTCGCGGCGGTATTTCGGTTTGCGTTCGAAAACATTCGAAACCGAACAATCCTTACATTGCCGATGATTATGACCATTTCCATCATCTAAGTATTTAATGTACCTTGACGCCAATAACCTTTACGGGGGGCCTTACGTCAATGTTTACCTTATAAAAATATACAATGGGTAAACAGTAAAATTCAATATTCGACAACATAATGTCGATAAGGGAAGATGGTATGATCGGATATATATTCGAAGTCGATATCGAATGCCCTGCTCATCTACACGAAATACACTGCGATTTTCCATTTTTACCTGCGAACGAGATCCCTCCGATCTCTAGATATCCTAGACTTATACCATCATTAAGAAACAAATCGAAATATGTTTGTCATTTTTCTGTTTAAAAATAGGCGATTAAAAAAGGCCTTCGAGTGACCAAAGTACATAAGATATTACAATTTGTTCAGGCTCCGTAGTTCAAAAGTTATATCGACTTTAACACGTCTAATCGTCAATCGGCAACAAACGATTTTGAAAAAGATCTGTTTAAATTGATGAATAATGCAGTGTTCGGTAAATGCATGGAAAATGTTAGAAAAAGATTAAATCTCGAGTTCGTTTCTTCCGATAAAAGACTTATGAAACTCATAAGCAAGCCCTCTTTTCAAGGGAGAATCATATACGATGAAACGTTATGTGCTGTTCAATTTACGAAGGAAAAGATTTTTTTCGATAAGTCGATATACGTAGGTCTTTCTGTACTGGAACTGAGCAAGACTGATGTACGACTTCCATTATAATGTAATGCGAAGGAAATACGGGTCGAAAATCTCTTTGTTGTATATGGATACAGACAGTTTCTTTTATAAAGTGGAAACAGATGATTTTTATAAGGACTTGCAAGAAAGTTCATTCGTCAACCATTTTGATACATGTGAGTATCCTAAAGCTCACCCGTATTTTTCATAAAAAAAAAAAAATAATCGAGAAATTTAAAGACGAGTGTTGTGGATATCCTATCCGAGAATTTGTAGGGTTGAGAGCTAAACTGTATGCATTTAAAACGGTATCAAATAAAGTAATAAAAAAGCAAAGGGTATTAAAAAAATGTAGTTAAAATATACATTACTTTGGACGATTATAAGAAATGTTTATATAATAGTTCTGTTGTTATTTACAAATCGATAAAAATGTTTAAATCGAAAAAAACGTGAAACGATTAAAATGAATAAATTAGCACTTTGTAATTATGATGACAAACGAATCTCTACCGATGAAACTCGTAATATTCCTTGCGGACATTTTGATACACTTGTAAATTAAATCGATTATTCGCAAAATAATTTTTTAAAAGAGCGATGACCATTTTCAAATTAAAATAAATCTCTATGTTAACGTGTATATATTTTTGATTGTTTGTAAAATATAAAAAATTTGTAATTACTAATTAACGTATATTTATTTCGTTTCTATCCGTTAAAGATGGTGCCAACTCTAGAAAGCATTGCATGGTATAATATACTAAAAAATTTGGCGTGGGATGCGATGTGGGAAGAAAGCGAGTTTTCGGAAGAATACAAAGAGATGGTTCCATATTTTTTTGTCGATATCGAATCAGTTTTCAAAAGTAATTTATAAAACGAATCTTTTTAATTTACTATTTTTTTCAATGTTTGTTTCTTTTTTCAGTTATCATGTTGCTATTCAAATCTAATTATGTTTATCATATGACAAATAAACCGTTAACTTTAGTAGGCGATGCCTGTACACAAGTTGTAATAAATATAATAAATGGATTAATAGAAATTGATAAAACCAAATTCGTTTATTTTCATTTTTACTACTGGATAAATCAAAATTAGATTTTAATGTAAATGTTTATAGCAATTTTCAATTTAAAAGGAAACTCGATCCAGGAATTTGTTACAATTGTTTTAAAAACATTCTTTTCTCGATTAAAAAAATTAACATAAAAGATGTAATAGATTACTTTTTTTACTTCCAGAATCTCCTTTAAGGTATATCATAATAAATAAGAGCAGTATTAGATTACTGCTGTAGATCAGCATAATTCTTTTTCGATGGAAGAAGAAAACTCGTTTTCTCTTCTTTCTTCCGAATCGTTCGTCGATTTAATAAGGTTATCATAAATAAGATTTATACAGATCGGTAACGACTCATTATGTTACGAATAAAAGTAGTGACTGGTTTAATTATTTAGCTAGTAACAAATATAAGTCGATAATATGTAGGAAAAATTAGTCGAAAAATAAGCATTTATTATACTCAATTTTATCCTATTAGATTTAGTAAATGTATGTATTTTATTGTATTCGACTTAGTAAGTGTATGTATTTTATTGTATTCAATTTAGTAAATGTATGTATTTTATTGTATTCGACTTAGTAAATGTATGTATTTTATGGTATTCGATTTAGAAAATAAAAACATTGTATTCGAGTTTTTTAAAAAGTAAAATAAATAATTTTTTTTAATTTACATCGGATGTCAATTTTATTTCTTCCTTTTTTATCAATTAAAACTATTTATAGCGGAAAAGGATTTTCGAAAGAAAAAACACAATAATTTTTAAAAAATATATATTTATCGAAATAAAAAGTTACATAAAATTTAATTGCGAAAATATTCGCCCGTTTTAGATTTTTCTCGTTGTAAGGAGTGCTCGAGATCCCAGTCGCAGTTTATTACAAACATGTTATCGCAAAAACACCACCAGCAGTTACATTTAATATATAGTACTTTGCACGAACTTAGCAGCTTTCTAATTTGCGAAATTAAATTATGTATCAATTCGCAAGTACATTTTTCCTCCAGATATAAACTGTCAGTGATATCGAGCGATCTACAATGCTTGGTGACAGATGCGACGACTTCTCAATAGTAGACCGAATGAACTTTTATCGTAAATATGCGCAGTCAGTTTAAGCTTTTGCAGCAGATTGATGAAATCTTCGTTTTCCTCCATTAGTCTAGTCGAGATGAAGAATGATCGTTTTTACTCGACTGCAATATTTAAATATACTTTAAAACCTCATCGCTTAAAGGAAAAGAGTTATTACGACTAGAAATGAAAACACAATTTTCTTTTAAGAAATCAGTATTGTTTTTGATCTAAAACTTAATACAGAATATATATTATGCTAAATAACAAACGGATAGTCGTTTAGTTTTAATTACAAATTATTCAAAGAAAAAAAATTGTTACTATTTATCCCAGTCTTCTTCTACTTCTTTAGGATACGGTTGTTGGATCTTGATTTCCGGATCGTGTTGTAGTAAGCAGGCAGATCTTCATATGCTTTTGCAGGAACGTACCGTCCGTAATGATCGATGATAAATTCCTTGGGAAGACGGTGGAGAACGTCGTGTCCGAGACCGTTTATGCAACAATCTTGCGCTCTCTTCATGGCATCTCCCACTTTTTCTATCATGTTGTAGAATTTGCTATGCTCGTTCCACCACGTGTAAAGCCATATAGCGTTATGCATAGCGCAGTCATTATCTCGCCGAAAGGACAAATTTTGTCCGTTTTGCAAGTGAACATGTTGATCGCGGGGCAATCGTATCCGTCGAGATTTTCCACCTTGTAGCGACTATCGTTTAGAATACGCTTTATCAAGGTTTTTTGTTTTCGCCTTTTACGAATATAGCGAAGTTAGGCGTTAAACTTTTAAAGATAGACGGTAACCTCGAATACGAAATGAATCCTTAATTCCAACAATGACCTAATTCTCTTTGCAATTTTTGTATTTTAGCTCTTGTAGCTTGAGACAGTATATGATAATAGTCGAACGGCGGTTTAAAGAGATAATGACCGAATTGAAACCCGTCCGGAGAAACGACGGCTAATTCTTTGAGGAAATCGTCTTTATCGGATATATGAAAACAACTAAACTCGGCTACGAAAGAACCCATGTTAAGGCTGTCGGATACATTCCAACCCCCGTAGGGGAAGACACCCACGATTCCGGCCGCCACACCACCCCTCCCGTTCCTAGCGCAGAAGGGCTTTACCGGTTTTCGTCTGAAAGATCTTCGTACTGATTACATATCTCAGTCATCAGCCAGGCCTCGGTCGGGATGCCCCCGTTGCAAATGCCACGGTCGACATTTAATTAATTACAAAGAAAAATTATTCTGTTAGTTTTACTAATAACTAAAAGAGATTACATTAATTAACCGTTTATTATTATTTAAACACGTATTACAATAATTAAGAAATATTATTATTTTATTCAAGATAAATAAAACTATACATGGTCGGAAAATAATTTTCATATATTATAAACTATACTTGGCTAGAAAATTATTTAAAATCTCAATATATTATTAAACTACATTTTTACTGGAAAATTATTTAAAATTAATTTACTCACCTCTTTCAAAGAAGATAACGTAGAGATGACGTAAATCTGATAAAATCGGATGAATATAGTAGCACAATAGTCGCAGTACAGCAAAACATGGTATGATACCGTTAAAATTCTCGACGGTATTTATGTGTCGGTTATCATTATCATTGAAAATAACAAACAAGTGTGACGCAAATGCATTATCAGTCGACTTTCAAA
Source organism: Zanna intricata (assembly GCA_010016005.3). Classification (NCBI taxonomy): domain Eukaryota; kingdom Metazoa; phylum Arthropoda; class Insecta; order Hemiptera; family Fulgoridae; genus Zanna; species Zanna intricata. The sequence continues at coordinate 1,744 of JAAAKQ030074553.1, read as the reverse complement.
CTAGTAAACAAGGTTAATGCAGTCAGCAAGGACGTGCACTGCAAAAGCACGTGTACATCCCCCACCATTTTGTTTTAAAATTTTTCCCGCCATTTGTTTTTAAATTTTTCTCCTGCAATTTTTTTATAATTTTTCCCCACCATTTTTTTTAAATTTTTTTAAAAAATTTCCTGCCATTTTTATGACGTCATCTATCACGTGACAGGGCAAGGCCGGGGTCATGGTCAAGGTTGCCTTAGAATCCCCATTTTTCCCTTACTAATAAATACTGAATATAGAAAAATCGAACAACTTAAATTTAAAGCGATTTAAAATTACAAATATAAATCTATTAAAATTGTCTTTATAAGATAATAGTAATTATTATTATTATTATATTTTCTGCTAAGAACAATATGATTTCTACGACTATGTTGATTACTATTTACCTTTTTTAGCTTCATTCTTTTATTATAACTCTTAATTTATTCTTTTATTATGTTGACGTGTTTCGGAATAACTCTATTGTGTAAACTTACGGTAACAGTACGTTTTAATTTCTGTTTTATATAATGTTTAGTCAACGCTCCTCCCTTTATTTGACGTAATGTCTTATTTCGTCTTTCTTGTTTTTTTGAAATATATCTATAAATATAATACTGTTTCTTTCTTTGTTTTCTTTCCCGCCCCCTAACATTTTTTAGCATTAATATGAAATTTTTGGAACTCATTTGTGGAAATCGATGCCTTCATTTAAAAATTATAGTTGTATTATCATATACGGGGTACATAAGCAGAAACGTAGAGAAATACTCTGTTTTTCAACTTCGGATGAAAAAAATCGTCTCATTAGTCGGATTTAAGAAGACAGTTCAATCGTTCCAACGATGAAATTATTCCCTAGCGGCTGCGAATAGGATCAAGTAGCCGTGCGGATCGTCAGATTTTGGACGGGATTAGTGATGAGTAAAATTAGTCTTGGTCTTGCAGTCTTGATCTTGGTCTTGCTTTTTTGCAAGACCATATTTACACTAATAAGACCAAGACCGATACTAAGATCTAATATGCAAGACTAAGACCAAATTTGCAAAACTAAACGAAAAAATATAAATTCCTTTGAAATTACGGGTTAAAATATTTGTCGTTACTTGAACATATGCTTTTTTTTCTGGGAACAAAATATTTTTTTGTATTTGAAATTTCCAATTTGCTTAACTAGATTTTAACACTAAATATAAAAAACAGTAAACTTTACCACTGTTTGAAAAATGCCCAACAAGGTGGAACTCTACCCTACTCTAAGAGAGGGCAATTTTGGAAAAAATTCATAAATTTTTTATTAATTTTAAAAATTTGACCACAAAACTTGGTGGTGATCACCATAAGTCTTCCTTTTGTTATTGTTTCATTTAAACTTTTGTTGGATAGGATTGAAACTTTAAGGAAGCAACTGAATTCAAAAATTGAACGTACTGGAGTGAATAAACAGCTCATTTTTGGTTTTCAAGCTGCTAGAGACAAAATGTTGAAGCATTATACAAAAAACAAATTGGATTTATTGTACAAGTTAATTTTAGATTCCAAACATAAAGTTGGAACATTCAATTTAACATCTAGGGGTTTGGATATTAAGAGCGAAAGTCAAAAACGGTTTGAAAAGTTCTATGAAGAATATCGACTCCGAGAATCAGTAGAAGAATCACCAATGGATACAAATGAAGAGTGTCAGGATGATGATGCTATAGATTTTAATAGATTATATTCA
>JAAAKQ030074542.1:0-15299 GCA_010016005.3 Zanna intricata | reverse complement strand
AAAGTTACAAATGAAGAGGTTCTGCGGCAAATCGATGAAAAAGAAGCATTTGGAAAAATATAGTTAAAAGAAGAGACTGACTTATGGGCCACATATTAAGGCATCCTGGAATAATCGCTTTGATATTGGAAAACAGGTAGAAGGGAAAAATTGTGCAGGCAGCCAACGGTTGTAATATGTAAAATAAATTGTTAGGGATATAGGATGTAGGAAGTATACTGAAATCAAACGACTGGCACTAGATAGGGAATATTGGAGAGTTGCATCAAACCAGTCAAATGGCTGAAGACAAAAAAAAATGTAGGTATTGAAATAAAATGTTTACGAAATAAAAACAAAGTAAAAATAATTCAATACATAATTTTACGTATGAAAGTATTATATAAAACTTGTTAATTTGAAAATAAACAAAGAAAAAGTGTATATTTTAACTGAAAGTCATTTTCACTCTTTTCCTTTTACTTTTCAGCCTACAAAAATTCTGTTCTAAATAACATTTTTTTTTAATACTTTTACCATTATGACTGGGAATTAAAATAATCCGAACATCTACAAAAGTAAAGCTTCAAAGAATTTATTTATCATTATTTTTTTTTTTTTAATAATAAACAATATTAAAAATAATAATTTGTCTTGTCTTTACCATTTTTATCGAGTAAGATTTATACCTTTCTTTCTTAGTATACTTTCTATATAAAATTACGTATATTTTTTTAAGGTATACCTAAACCTAATTAAGGTTTAATAAATGTAAAAAAACTTTTTTTGTATACCTATCGTAAAGTTTACGAAAATATGGTTTTGAAAATTCATTAGTTAATTGTTCAGCCGATTTAAAAAAAAAAAATCGCATTAAATACCGAAATACAATATACAAAATTAACTAATTTATCGATTCAAGTAGCCAATAATTATTTTCAAGTGGAGTGATAGCTTTTTTATTAGACGATCTAGTAATTTAATCTACAGATTTCGTCCTAATAATTCGACAAAATGTGAAATCAGTTGTCTCAAATGGTCTCAAACATCAAATTATAGTATAAATTTATCTACTTAATTTTATTATTTATACCAGGTTTCAATGGTTGAAAAAAAAAAGTATATATATATATATATATATATAATTGTGTATAGTATATATTAAGTTATTATAGTGTGTATAGTTCTAAGGTTCAAATCCTAGTAAAGGTAAAAATCTTTATTCGGATTTGAATGCTAGATCGTGGATACCGGTGTTCTTTGGTGGTTGGGTTTCAATTAACCACACTTCTCAGGAGTGGTCGATCTGAGATTGTACAAGACTACACTTCATTCACATCCAAACACATCATCCTCTGACGTAATACCTTTACGGTAGTTCCGGAGGCTAAAACAGATAAAAGAGTGTGTATTAATTTAAAATTTAAAAACCCTCACCGGGTTTTTTTTTTTAATAGATAGCATTTTGCATAGCCCTCCATATATTTTTTTGTGATTTTGGTTATTAAATGATATACAATATAATAAAATGCTAGTTTATATATATTTTTAATAAATTGTATTAATTATATACTAAATAGTAAAAAATAATGAAAAAACAATACAAAAACAGAATAATCGTATGGCGTACTGGTAAATAAATAATTAATTTTATTGATCATTAAAAAATATATTAAATATTTTTTTCAGCAATTTTTATATATAAATACAATATTAACTTTCTATTCGGTAAATTTTATTTTTCTGGTAAAAGTCATTCATGGTCAGCAAAATCATTTGATTGCATTTGACTTCGTTCAAACATACAACTAAGTAAGGGAATGGATATTTATTTGAAAGTAGATCAAAGGTATCTATTCAAATCGTTCCAATCTCTTTCAAAAGAAAGAGAACAACAAATAATTTAATGACAAAGTGGAAATAAACATAGACTTAATCGAATTAAGCGTTCTTCTTAAAAAGAACAAATTTCATAGATAAATATGAAAATTTGACATCGTAGATTATTTTCATTAGATGTTTCTCAACTTGTTCTAGATCCTTAACAGATATGGAATGAGGTTCATTATATAAGAAATAAGATAAAAAAATGTTATATATGTAACGAATTTTATATAATCGCTTTTATGAAAGAGCGGATATCAACAGCTAAGGTCATTAGCCATGTGGAGATTGTAGCGTATGAATATTTTTTTAAATTAAACAAAATCACAATTTTTATTACATTTTAAACTGTATGCTCGTCAAAAAAATAAATAAATAAAAAAGCTATGTAAGTTTGTGTGTGTGTGTGTGTGTGTGTGTGTGTGCGTGTGCGCGCGCGCGCGCGCGCGCGTGTGTGTAAATATAGCCTACATATATAAAAGTACATTAATTAAATAAGTTATTCGATTTACACGCGAGAACACTTTTGGTTTTTTTTTTCAAAACTGATGAATTCTTTCATGTTGTATCTATTATTATTCTTATATTTATAAAATAAAAATAATTAAAACGTTTTCAATGTTAGCGAGTTTTTCATTACAATATACGTGTAGGCTATTTATCTTTTGTGTACGAAAAAAAATTAATTACGAGCTCAGTTTTTTTGTTAAACAAGGTAAATTAAATAAAAAAGACTGTTTTATTTATCAATTACATCTTTTAAAACTGTAAAAACACTTTTTATTTTTAAACAAATATGACAGACTTTTGATAAAAGAATAGTGTTAAATTAAATATTGTTATTATTATTGTTCGTTAATAAAAGTAGGTTTTTTTTTAATTAAAGCTAACTAAACAGTTTATTATTGTTGATTTAAAAGAAGTTAAAGGGAATTTTTTTTTTTTTTTTTTTTTTTTTTTTTAATATTCAGATTAAAAAAATGTCGGAATACAAAATATATCCTTTATAAAAGTATATTATTCATCCTGAAATAAAGTAAGAAAACTAATTCTTTATTTTATCTTTAAAAAAAAAGAAAAGAAAAAATGAAAACCAGTATTTTGTCAACAACGCAAAAAAAAAAAAGAGAAAGCCTTGACTAAAATAGAATAGCATTGTCCGGGAGATTTCATTCTACTTGAAATAAAATATTAAGATAATATAACTGAAAAGCGATCGAGTTATCGTTTGCCTGCTGCACAATCGAACACAATAAAACAACGTACGCATAATTGCTCAATAAACAAACAACGTCCCCCCCCCCCCTATAGTATTAATATCTTGACTAAATTCTATCGATTTATCAACTATTTAACAATGACAAAATTCTCGGAAAATTTAAATTATTTTTTTATATAACAATAATAAGCTAACATCAAATTATTGTTAGTGATAGATAACAATAAATTTTGTAGTATATCAAAACTACCACTCCTGACCCCGGGATTCGAACCCGGAATCTCGGATTGAAATGTAGAAACGTTACTATTTCGCTTTGAAATTATTGTAGATTTTCAGCTGTAGGAATTTTTAATCTTGGGCTAAACTGTGAAACATTAATTAATTTTCTTACGATTTATTTTTGTACAGAATGAGTTACAGAAATTTTACAATTTTAAAACAAAATAAGATGCCAACCTTGACTTGTAGACAAGAATCGAAATAGCTGTAACTTTTTATGTCCATTTCAGTAATTCCTTAATTTCGTTTCAACAGCAATGGAATCTGAATTCCATTGTTCCCCTGGTGTACAAGTGGACTGATATATACCGTGAGTTCATAATGGAAACATATTTTAGAATATGTGATTCGGTTGTGATTACTCAGTTATTTTTCCGTTGGCAATTTAATATTTGGACATTGAGCCGTTCCTAATCGCAATACGATAAAAGTGTGGATAAAAAAATTTCTGAATTACTACTTTTACAACGAAAAAACTACCAGATCGTGTGCAGTCGATGAGAACTCCTCTATACATTGGCATTGTCGGGCAGACAACGTTGAGGAGCCTCAGCGGTCAAACAGAAAGCACGCTGTAGCTTTTTGTCTATCCCACAGCTGTATAAAAAAAATTCTACATAGGATTAAAACTTTCATTCGAATAAAATGATATTCAGGCAAGTTCTAAGAGAGTGAGGCAAAACAAATTAGGTGACATTTTATGCAAATTTTAATAACCTTAAATGGTCATCCTGCAGATGAATGAAGCAAAGTAGTTCTATTCATCGGCACGAACAAACGTCTTGTTACTGGTCTAGTCTGGATCTAAGCGGCTACATGTGCGTCCTCTTCACAATTCACGTGCAATTGTCTATTATACTCTGGCAAGTTTTGGAATCATAAATCCTTATTTCTTGCGAGGAAGGGGAAGTGGTTACAGACAATTCTGACCGGTACAGAATCAAGTTATAAGATTTCCTTTGCTACTGAAGTCTTCGTCGTGGGATCGACTTTCTTCAAGAAGGTTGGAGATATGCTATAACCCCAGACCGGTGGTATGAGAAATATTTTTTAATCTTAATTTTCAAAGGTGAAGATGTTGCACGATAGGCGCGTTCTCCAGACCTGTCAATATGCATCTATTTTCGTTCGAAATATCTTAATTCTTGAGTGTTTATCAGTAGATCTATTAAGATTAACGAAGTCAAAGCTTTCATAGAAGAAGAAATCAGAGCGATCTCAAGTAAAATGGTTCAAACAAGGATACGAAATTTACGGGACAGTTTAGAACTGTGTACAGAAAATGGTAGGGACATTTGTTTAATATATTATTTAAAAATGAAGTTACGCCAATAAATGGCATTATATTTAATTAAATGGCAGTATATTTTACATGCTAATATATACTTAGGTAAATTACATTTTGTGTTTTTTAATTTGATTTTTAATATCATCAGGTTTTCTTGAATCACCTTAATATTATTGTATTGGGAAGAATTATGATTTTAATGGGAAGTCCAGCTTGACCCGTTAAGCACCTCAATCTAAGTAATTATGTAACAGTATATCAGAAATAATAAAAAATATGGAGCCGAGACATGTATCAAATGTAATTTCCGAAAAAAATTATTGTAGAACCCAAAAAAATTGGAGTCAGAAAGCACGTTTTTTTTCTAGGTTAAGTATAACAATGCACAAAACTAAGTGATTATGTAGGACGGATTTTGTTGGTGGAATTTTTGTGAATAGTGTTGTAAAGTTTTATGATTATTGGTTAACGGACAACTAAGTTATTGGGTTTTTTCCTTGAGGAATTTTATTCCATTGGGAATATATTGTATCTTGTTACAAAGTTTTATAACAATTGGACGGTTTAACGGTTTTGATTTTTTTTTTGGTTCGGATGTTTTGGATTTGTATATTGGACTACTGTGAGTAATTATATTGATTTTTGAGTGGATTGGTTTACGGGTAACCAGATATTTCGATTTTTTTCAAAGTACGTTTTATTATTCATAGAAGTTATATTATAAGTGAATTAAGACAATTTATCTAAGTCGAGTAACTTATATATACGAGATAATGACGTCATCTGTTTGTCAGATAAACAAGGACTTGCTCACCGGGCTGGTCTAGTGGTTAACGCGACATCGCGTATCAGCCGATTTCGAAGTCGAGAGTTCTAAGGTTCAAATTCTAGTAAAGGTAGTTATTTTTGTATGTATTTGAGTATTAGATCGTGGATATCGGTGTACTTTAGTGGTTGGATTTCAATTAACCACACTTCTCAGGAGTTGTCGACCTGGAATTGTACAAGACTATACTTCATTCACATCATCCTCATTCATCCTCTGAAGTAATACCTTACGGTAGTTCTGGAGGCTAAATAAAAAAACAGAGACAAACAAGGACTTAGAAAATTTTCGGTGAGTGCTATAGAAATATTATAAGTGCTATTAGAGCTAATATAAGGGGTATCCTTTTTCCCCTATAACTACCTATCCCGTTGATCCTTACCCTTCCCACCTTAGATCTTTATCGATCTTCCCTATCTGTACTCAAATATCACTTCCCACCACCACCGTCATACCCAAAGTTAAATTATTCCAAAGAGCGGGAGTTTATAGATTACCCTATAAGACAATAATTCCGGTTCAGGATGTAAAAGTCAAATTAAAGAACGTTTGGAATAGAGAATAACAGAACAAAGTAGCATTTGTAACAGATTTTTGTGACAAAATTTGTTTATTAGAGGAGAAAGTATTCAAATATCTCCACAATAAAAAAAAATCAGTTGAAAATAATTATCCTAAACCAACGTCTAACACCTTTTAGTATTTTAAATTTATCATAAATCCTTTTTTTTTTTTTTTTAAGTTTTCTTATAAGAATATTAAATGGCTATTATTTTAAAATCTGTTAATGTGAGGGAATAATTCATTTAAAGTTTATACGTCTCGTTATTCATTTTTTGTTATCTAACAGTAAACGTGTTTCACCTATCATTCAATCATTTTTAAATTTATATCGGCTGAAGGAACTGAGATAAGAAAATACAGGATTTTCTTGAAACGAAAATTTTACCAAAATTATTAATTATATCTACCAATTTTTCTGATCTTTTTCGTCTTTGTTGGAATATGATATTTTCTTAAAGATTTAAATCCTTCCAAATAACTGCCTTACACTTCGTTAAAAGCAGTAGTTTTGCTAAGGGACTTTTTATGTAGGCGACTTCTGTCACCAGACATTCAACGAAAATTGTTATCACATTTCTGACTATTTCTTTTTTTGTTAGTTTAAAATCGGGTCCGAGTAACCACAAACAAATCGCGTTAAAAAACACATAATGTGGGGAGTTTCCAACAAACCTTTAGTAAAAGTACATATACATAAAAATATAAATAACGTAAACACATACACACAAACATACAGTTCATATATATATATAAACACACCCGCACTGAATAAGACCTCATAGGTACAAGAGTTCACTAAGGTCTAGTGAAAAATAAAACAAATTTATAACATCATTAAGCAATTGCCAAAAACAAACAAATAGTAACATAACAAACATATGGAGATAAATGGAAAAAGGCTATGCTCTTCATAACTAAGAAGTGACTCTTAAGATTCACTCAGATTTCCCCAAATTAAGCCTAAAAACGCCTGTTGTCTAGAAGATTAACTGCTAAAAAGTTCATATAATTTTCTAATCAAACCGTTTGTCCACTTTGAGAACATAAGGTAATTCTATTTTGGAATTTCCAATATTTCTTATCCATTTTTTAAAGTCACTCAAAAGATTGTGTAATTAAAGGTAAATCAGAATTTCTTAATAAAATGCATACATCAGGAGTTAACAATGAATTATTCTATCCACCTTTAAATAAATTTACAACTCTGTTGCCGCGCAATAAAATTATTTAAATTACCAAACTCTGTTGCTACGCAGAAAAATTATTTAAATTTTCAATAACTGATTTTTTTTTATTCATTATATCTTTTCTACCTTTCGTTGTATAAATTTAACAGAGAATAAAAGGAAAATGTCGCGAAGACAAAGATTTCTTAATCGTTTAACAAGACCTATAAGAATGTTTTACAATAATAATCATAATAATCAAACCAGATTAAATAGAGGATTTACAGAAATATGGCTTGATACTGAAGGAGAGATGCTTAATGCAATTCAAGAAATAGCTGAGAGAGACAAGGTTATAAAGAGGTTAAAAACTGAAATTCTTGAATTAAACCGCATACAAGAAGCAAATAGGTCTATTATAAGGCATTTAAATGAAAAAAATCGTCGGTTTCATGAAGATATGAAAAAAGTAGAAGCTGAATTAAGTGATCTCAAAATTCAATATTCTGTGCAGGAGAAAGTCAACAGATATATGAAATGCGATATGATTGCCGCTAGAAAAAAATTAGCTAGGAAAAAGGAAATTAATCGCCAATATAATTCTGAAATTCAAGATTTATACTACGAGAAAATTTCAGATAAAAAAAGAATCGAAGAGTTAAATGCAATCGAACAAAATTATAAAATTTTTCTACAGTCACACAAAGACTGCGATGAAGTGAAAGCTAAACTAGATTATTTCAACCAATTATACAAAAAACTAGAGTACACTAATACATTTTTAAAAAAGGAGAACGAAAATTTGAAACAAGATCTAGAGTTACAACATTTAGATTCTACTAGAGCAAATAACAAAACGATATTGCATTATGAAAAACGGCTGGCTGCGTTAAAGCAGGAAATTGTACTAGATTTTGCTAAACAAGACTATCTGGATATTAAGTATGAATGTGAATTAAAAAACCGGTTAGAACAGGTAAAAGAAGATTATACTGCTCTTTACAATGAACATAAAAAATGTCTTGGAAAAAAACGTGAAGAAGCTAACTTCAAAATAACATATTTAAGACACTTAAAGAAGTGTGATCTACTCCTAAGCGAAGAAGCTTTTACCGGCAATCGACCATTAAAATCAACCTTGGAAGATCAAATTCTAAATTGTGATAATGAAATTCTAAAATTCAACGAAAATGTTAAAAATATAAATATGTGTATGTTTGATATCCAGACATCATCGCAGCCAAATCCGGATAACGGCAAAGAATCATATTCTTTTACATCGCTTCCATCATATTGCGAATTTAGTACTCCTCTACTCGAAGCTGAGCCAGTACGTAGATGTTTTTCGTTGTCATGCCTGTCAGAACTATTTGATACTACCCAGATGTCTCGAGACAGTCGCTCATCGGCTGGGAAAATATTCCCGATTAACGATGAGACCAAAGAGATATTTGGTGATAATTTAATTCAATTAAAGGGTGATAAATGGAAAATGAAAGCTACTGCAAAGAAATGTGTTTTTTTTAGAACCGACAAGGAGTAGCAATTACCATATGCATATGGACAAGTCTAAATGCGATAATGTCTCCAAAAATCTAGCCTTTTAGAATGAATACTTCAAATATGTGATAGTGTACTATGAACATGTAGCTTGTTATTATTGTTATTGTTAAACACCAATGTGTTTCTAACATACGAAACTAAAATTTATCGTAATGGATTTTCTGCAAGACTTTTTTATAACTACTTCAAATTTTTACTTTATTAGATAAATTTTGTTACCACTGTGAATAGTGAATATATATTTATAACTGTTTCCAGAACTGGATATAATTTAATTAAAAGGTGACATTTGAACTAAAATCAAGAAATATGTCTATTTTAAACATGTTTGTTATATGTTTAATTTAATTTCTTGATGATTATTAAATTATCTTTGATATTCAGTTGATTGTAATGTCTTTTTTTTTTTTTAAATATTACTTAATACAATTAAGATTTTAAATGCTAAAATATAGTTTTTATTAAATAGCTTTTATGATATTTATTTACAATATTACTTGATCTTACAAATATAAAAAAAATAAAAAATAGAATTAAAAAAATTGTATCCTGCTAATACATCAAGTATAAATGTGAAATAATTTGTTTTAAACATTTACAAAAATTAACAAAACTTATATGATAACCAAATAACTGTGTATGAGAAACATAAATTTCGTATTTATAACTAGCTAATTTTTCAGAACTGAATTCCTCCAATAAACACTTCCTTCCTTCGACTCATCCCCAAAAGCGAATTCAAGTTATTATGAATTAACGACCAAAATTTAAAAAAAATGAACTTTTTTTAAAATCATTTGTTATGATTATAATTAGCTTGATGTATTTAGTATATTTGTTTCGTTTCTATTAATGGGCTGTATTCAAGAAATACTGTGTAATACAGAAAGGGCTATCAGATCAATTGTCTTGATTATACTTGGGCGCACAATCGCATTTCTACAAGTGTTCGTTGTTTTGTTATCTTGTTTGACTGAGGTTACGATTTGTAGAAGAGTTGTAGATTGATTGTAGAAGTGTAATATGTACGTAAGATAACTTTATAGTTCTAAATAAAAATGTCTATAAAAGTAGGGAAACTTGTACGTTGGAAACCTAAGGGAAAAAAAGAAGTGTTTTGAACGGTGATTTGTATAGACGAAATGTAATTTAAAAGCCCATAAGAATAGGAAATGAATGTATAACCTACAAAGAAAATGTAGTGGTAGCCAGGTAAGCGTAAACATTAAGTGCTTTAAATAATTAAAGATATCCCGGTCAGGCATGGCATTTTTCACACACGCTACAATTCATTCAACTCATCCTCTGAAGAAATACCTTAAAGCTTGTTCAGGAGGTTAGAAAAAAAAAAAAAAAAATTAAAAACAACGATTTGAAGTAAATTCTGTGAAGTACTCCTTCTTTCAGTATTGCTTGAAACAGGTCTTTGAAGACGAAATTGATATTATTGTAACAGTAACTTTGTAATATTTATTTATTTTTAATAATAGAATTTTGTTTGTAGATATTATATAACATTAAAATGATTTCTGTTTCGGATTACAATTGTTATACAGTTCTTTTGCCACTTTTCGGTCTTTTTATTTTTAATAAAAATCAATTTTTTAAAAAACCTTAAGCAAGTTAATTTGACGTTAATTAAATAAATTTTTTGAACATTATTTTTCTCGTTTCTCTTTCTTTTCATTGTTTTGTATTTATTTTTTTAAATTAATGTTTTTGAGTTCCTTTTTTTTTACACTACATAGCGTTTCTAAGTTATGTAAACTTTGTTAACATATTTGTTTACAAATGACTGTTTCGATTAATTTTGTTTTATTTGAGACAATTTTCATTACACAATAATGTTCATTAATAAATAATTGTTGGACTATGACTGAGCCAGATCACTTATTGATGCGTGAGGTCTCCTCTGAGACCAGAGGGACCGATAATGCGGCGGAAATGAAGGTGGTAGAATTTCGGAGAGAGAAGGGAGAGTAAAGGAGAGATTGACAGAAACCAGGAAAAAAGGCAAGTTGTCTCGGCGATAGCGACAGGCTGTAGTTTTGCCGGTTTTAACCTCTGGAAAGAGGAAACGAAAAACCATGCGACGAGGAGAAGAGGGAGGAATTCAAACTAATGCCACTCATTATTGATTTAGAAAATCGTTTAAATGAAACGTTCCGCGAGAACGTCGATAAAAATACTAAAAGCGAGACAAAAAATTGCAATTAGACATTGCCAAAGTAGACTTTTTAAACAAGGGTACAATGATTCAGATGACAGAAATGATCACGCAGACGGAAGATCTGGTACTCTCGACAGGCGGCTATAAGTCTGCGGAGCGGACAAGATAGACTCTTATGTAGCAACTCAAACTCCCAGGAATGTTGGAAATCAACAATTACTAAGGAAACTGGAAGAGGGAATAAGCGTTGAGGAAATCCCAACATTGGTTGCCAACCATTGGGGGAAGAACTGTTCAGCATAGTACGCTCAGCAAAGAGTACATACTCAGAGAAGGAGGGAAGCGACGTTGTGCTTCTTCATGGTCTAAGAGAGGCTGTGCAAGGGCAGAAGAGCAGGGCATGAAGGATGGCACCCAGTATTAGGAGACTGGCGGATCGGGCTGAGCTTAAGAGTGGGTTGCTACTGATGGATAGACAAGGAGCCAGGAACATCTTTGATGAAGAAGAAATGGATATATGATTACAATGTATTTATGGACAATATATATACGATTGTCGTGAATTCAGGAGACACTGAAGAGATAATAGAGAATTGCTTTCAATATATCAGGAAGCTAAGTAACCTGGTCTCAGGTATGGTCGGGCTGAGTCTGTGCAAGGATGCACCTCATTTATATGTCATACGAATCATTTCAGACAGGTCGAGCTGAGATTTATGGTTAAATGAACCCCAACCAAAAAAGTACACCGGTATCCAGTGTCTAGTTTTCAAATCCATATAAAAGCTATTCCTCAAACTTTACCATATAAACCTCAAAACTTTTGACTTCGAAAATCAGCTGTTAAACAACAGATTTGCTACGATGAGCAGCAAGAGTAGTAGTAAACCGCTAGACAAACTGGGTGGGCTTACGGTACATTTGACTTATTTATTTAAAAATAAGTAAGCATAAATTTTAACCTGATCAATATTTCCTTTTTTTTTCTAGAGAAGACAAGTACTAAAAATATGTGTAGAAACCACAACCGCGGTGTTGGTTTTAAATAGCGTATTTTAAATATTTTAATCAGAACATAGTTTGTTTAAGTTGCTTTACTAAAGTGCAGAGCTTCATAACTAATTTTTAAACATTACATTCTATGCTTCATTAATTGTAATTGAAGTACGATAAATTTAACCAAGTAAAATTCTTTTTTTTATATACATTTTACTAGTAAGATTGGATATATGTATATAAAATTATTTTAAAATAAAAAGACGTTTTATTATAAGATGATTTCCTAATGTATAAACAAAAGGTATAAATTGTAAAACAAAGTAAAGTGAATTCAAAATATAAATTGTTCTTGAACGTAACCTATTTCAAAACTTCCATTAATCAAATCGAATAGTCTGAATGTTAAGGTGAAAGAATGTATTCACTTTAACCAAACATTCTTTTTTCGATTCTAGTGGGGAAAAATTTCATTACTGCCTTTCTTCATCATTTCCGTTTTTTATAGGCTATTTTACATTCTCTTGTTACACAAACTCCCATCAATATCTTCATCTCTATACAACTTAGGAATTTCTCATCCTTTCTTATTTATTTGTTCTCTTGTTCTTTATTTTTATATCCAAAATTCTCAACATTTGTGACCGTTTTCCGATTGATTGCTTTACCAAAATAAATGTCTACAAACTAGAAATATATATATATCTTTTCCGACACTATTATTTCACTTTCTAGTATAAACTAGTAGTTCTGTCAACGTTAGAATTAAAATACTGATGTAAAAAAAATAAAACTAAAAAAAATAGAATTTTCGGAAAACACTTTTTATGATAACCTTTTATATTCACATAAATAATCTTAAAATTATAAAGTAACAAGAAAACTGATGACAAACCAAATAATAGCATAAAGAAAGAAATAGAAGAATTGTACTTTATTGAAATTTTAAGATGTTGCTGAAGGGAGTGTCAAATAGATAGTGAGATACGAGTATACTGAAAGAGAGAGTGGATTTTATTATTACACAAATATATATATATATATATTTTAATAATTTTATTATAGTCGGATCAATAATTAACGTCATTAGCGATACATCAGCATCTGTGTGAATGAACTCGTAAACGTGTATTCCTGAACAGACTCAGGCTGACCATTCTTAAGACATGTGGTTAATTGAAACCTAACCACCAAAGAACACTAATATCCACCATCTAGAATTCAAACCGGAATAAAAAAGTATTAAAAGAAAATATTTAATCTATATACAATATTGTAAGATAAAATACTTTCAATAAAAACAAAGCAGTGTAATAAGTATAATTAATTTAACTGATAATAAATTCAAAATAACTAATAAATAATAAAACTAATATGGAAATAACAAACTTACTCTTAAATATTTTAATTTTCTACGACATCCTATTTTCTAATCCTTTGAATCTGTGGATTTGATTATATTTTCATTTATTTATGTATGAAAACCATTGAACTTAACTTTGTCTTTTCTGCAAAAAAATATATAAAATTGCTAAACTATAATTGAAATACTATTAACAATATACAGAATAGAATCGACAGAAATTTCACAAAACAAGTTTATTCCAGAACAATCATCATCGTTTTCATCTTCAGATCGTTAATTCATCTTTCCTTGGGTTGGACCTCGTCCAAACGTTATCCAACTGTCTTGATCCATGAACCATCTTTCTTCTATTATCTCACCATATCACATCTTACGTATTTCCTCCATCATCATATTCACCCATTTTATTTTTGATCTTATACCTATTTCCTCTGCTTGCAGAGGCTGCCTGTTTGGCAGTATCCTTTCAACATGCCCAAACTACCTCAGCTTTAATCTTTCAATTGATTTGATAAGGCTTCCCGGTTTCAGTTCCTCTCTAATCTTACTGCTCCTTACTCTATCCTTTTTGTCTTTTCTAGCATGTCTTTTTTTTAAAATAATTTTTGCTGCCTGTACTTGACCCTCTCCACCTTTCCACCACTTGTCCAGGTTTTTTTCGCTTCGCAGGTTCAACATAGAACAGTTCTTAATTATTGTTTTTTGTTCAGAACGATAAGAATTGTAAAAATAAAGATGAAAGTTTTAAGAAGAAAAACTGGATAAAGTGTAGATAAAAATTGTACATTGTTTTTGTATAATGAAAATAAAAAGAATACTTTAAAAAAAAATCAAAACTAACATTACTGTTACTATGTCTACGAAATTTGCCTCTATCCTTAGAAAGATATAACGGAACACATCGTAAAAGAGAATCTCTGTTAATTTGAAAAACAATATTGATGTTTCAATTTTGGATACGTAGAACAAAGTAAAAGAACGAACAAGAATAAAGGAATATTTGGTACAATTTAAAAATAGAAGACTGAAAAAGTCGGATGTAGCTCACCATTGTTTGGAAACTAATCACAAAATTAGTTTATTAAAATCGATACTTTTAAAAAATGTAACTAATTGATACCCCAGAATATTATTTCATAAAAATGAAGTATATATTTCATAATTCAACAGTGATAGGAAAACAGTATCTAATAATCTATTTGAAATTTGTTAATAATCCTGTCATAATAATACATTATGCAAAGAGCGTATAATGATAGTCATTAATGCACGAGTACGAAGTAACTTACGATACGAGCATTGGGTCGTGACGTAGACTTCGCAAGAGTGCATTAATGGCCATTTAGAAAGTTGCAAATCATATTTTTGCTGCAGTTTATAAAATATTGGGATTGTTCATTTAAATCAATGATAGAGGAATACTTTGTTTAGGGAATATTTTGTTTTTAAATTTTACAAAAAATACATTCAGCAATATATTTCTTTGGTAATAGGTTATTAGTCATAAGTTCAGTCTTTTGTATTAATATAGAAACTTAATTACCAACTGCTGTACTTTCAAATTAACTCATGCTTGCTAACTACTAAATCGGAATAAAATCAAAGTAAAAAAATCTGATGTGGATACTACATGACCTCCTTGTAGGAAAATAAAAAATAATATGATTCTAAATTATAATTTTCATTTAATATTAAATAATCAGATGTTTCACCAAACAGTTACATATATGCATAGTAATAATGCCTATTAAATTACATTTTTTTTTTGTCTTCAGTCATTTTACTGGTTTGATGAGCTCTCCAAGATTACCTATCTAGTGCCAGTCGTTTCATTTCAGCATACCTCCTACATCCCACATCCCTAACAATTTTGTTGTTTTACATATTTCAAACGTTGCCTGTCTGCACAATTGGAAGGACTACCTGTCCTTCCAATACCAAAGCGACTATTCCAGGATGCCTTAATATGTGGCCTATAAGTCTGTCTCTTCTTTTA
>JAAAKQ030074531.1:0-15299 GCA_010016005.3 Zanna intricata | reverse complement strand
TGATAATGAAGAAATCGTGAAGCGTCTGTTTTCTTTAATTTTTTCATCGACTTTTTGCACCAAATCGTCAGTGATCAATGAAGGTCGTCTACTACGTTCGTCGTCAATAACGTTTCATCGGCCATCTTTGAAAGTTCTAACCCATTTCCGTAGCATTCCATCACTCATGATGTTTTGTTCATAGACTTCACTAATCTGACGGTGAATTTCAACCGGTTTTTTTTTGCCTTTAGCACACAAAAAACTAATAACAGCACGTATTTTACAGTCGACGGGATTCTCAATTGACAGAGACATTTTAAATACGCAAAAGTAAATGTAAACACGATCGATATTGGCCGTAATGGCGTCTGTGGCTTGCCAACAGATATAAGTACACAATGCGCAAGTACAAGACACCGACCGCAGCGCTGCATCGGCTTGATTTCAAAACGGTACTTACTTTTTAAAAACACGCCTCGTATAATAAAATTGATCGCTGCAACTTTTATATACAAAATACATTGCATTTAAAAGACAATACACGACTCAGATTAAAAATATAAATAAAAAAAATAAAAAGAATAATAATTAGAAAATTGAGAATAAAATAAAATAATAAAAATAAAGTAAAAACATAAATAATTAATTAAAGAAAAATTAAAAAATTTCAGAAGTGTGGGTAGTTTGGAAAAAAGAGCCGTTAGTAATGAAATAATTTAGTTTTGATGTTAGATTTATTTCTGTCGTTTATACCTATTTTGTTTTACAATTATAAAAATAATAAACATTAAAAAAAAATTATATAACCAAGTTATATTTTTATGATGTATAAATAACCAACACTTCTTTTAATTCCTTAAACTCGTACAAAGAATTTTATTTTAATCGCGAAACATTTCGGTTTTCAGAATTCAACGGAATTATCCATTTTGACTAGTTTCGGTGTGATGTCTATACATACGTATGTATCTCGCATAACTCAAAAACGATTAGCCGTAGATAGAATGTTGAAATTTTGGATTTAGGACTGTTAGAACATCTAGCTACATACCTCCCCTTTTTATTGCAATTGACTGGATCAAAAGTTTCCAAAAAAAAAAATCCCCAAAATCCCCAAAAATTTAATTATTTTACTTTTCCTTAATTGCACTAATAAGCCCTTATTGAGAGCTTTTAAACTATATATCATAAGTGGTACTTTTTTTCATTGGTTCCAAAGTAAAATCCAAATATAATTTTAATTAATGAAATATTTGAATGAATTTAAAAAAAGTATTAAAAAATATCAGAAGTTATTAATGAAATAAAATTTGATGTACTTTTTATTAAAAAAATAAATAAATAAAATGTGTATATGTAATTTAGTAGACGTACTAGGAGGAAGTCATATGTTGTCCATATCAGATTCTTTCAAAAAATATTGTGGATGGTCTACTTAAATTTTCAAGATATAATTTTTCAAAAGCTAAACAAAAAACTCTTAATTTATAAACAGTAATAATTATAAAACCTTTGTTAAATATGAGCAATTAAAATAGTTACAAAAATTTAATTATCATGTATTACAAAAAATCATATTTTACGACAAATTATTATCATCCAAAAAAAAAACTTAATTATCTGAAAGATGAAAAGTGCAGGCAAGAAATATATGAAAAATTCGTTAAATAGTTGTTTATATATATATATATATATGTGTGTGTGTGTGTGTGTGTGTGTGTGTGTGTGTGTGTGTGTGTGTGTAATTAAAAAATG
Organism: Zanna intricata; assembly: GCA_010016005.3. Classification (NCBI taxonomy): domain Eukaryota; kingdom Metazoa; phylum Arthropoda; class Insecta; order Hemiptera; family Fulgoridae; genus Zanna; species Zanna intricata. The sequence continues at coordinate 13,562 of JAAAKQ030074531.1, read as the reverse complement.
ACTAAAATAGTTTCTTGGATGTTAATTTTAACATCGATATCATAATGTTCGTAATCGATGTAATGAAATTTGCATGAAGTAAATATTAAAATGTCCAAACAGATTAATTAAAACGAGAAATTAAGTAGTTTTTTCTTTTTAATATTTTACCATAAATTACCCACTTCATAGCATAATCATACATAACTTAAATACCATCCGATGATAAATCCTCCATCAATCATTAATAAATGCTAAGAATTTTTTAGTATAACATGAAACGCTTCCCGGCGCAATTTGTTAAATTAATTCAAGTTTATCCATTACGATACAAAGCTTAGTTGAATGCTATATTCATTATGTACATGATAACGCATGAATTAACCAAACAAGCTCCTTTGTATAACTTTAAACTATTTTAACAGCCTACAAAAAACGTTCAATTATGTGGTCAATTTTGATAAAACTTAATTTCAATGATAACATATGTTTTAAGAACTAGTCTATTGTACAGGTAACATAGGTATGCAATCATTAATTATAAAATAAATATGAATTTGATTTTCCCAATTTTCTATTAAAAAAAAAAAAAAATTGCAGGCATCAAATCTTGTTAAAAATATATTAACATGCGGCGTAGCAGGACACTGTACATCAGATATTAATAAATGTAATATTACCGAAGTAAAAAAAAAATCATTCATCACACATGAATTTATTAAAAAAAAAAAACATGTAAAGAAACATATAGTGATAAAAAAAGTGTTGGCATAAGTTTAAGACAAAATTTACTTACATAGATCTAAGCAAGTATTAGGATACTAAGAAAACGTCACTGATTGACGTGCTTCATAGTCTCCTGGTACCGGTATGTAGCTGCCAAGGAAATACAAACGTGATAAAAGAAGGAGAGAAATAAGAAGACTGAGAGGTAAAAATAAAGTAGCATTCTCCATGAGGAAAATTACAACAATATAGATAATAACAATTACAACAATGTAAACTGTTATAATTGTTTTAAAATTGTTATAAATTATAACAATACAAATCAGCATAACGTTATTTCTGTTTTTCTTTCTTTCTTAACGCTATTAAAAAGGAAGCATGTAGTTTATAAAATTTAAATATATCATGTTATTGAAACAAACTAACAATCCGTAATGTTATTGTTTTTAAAATTACTATTATTTTTTAAGTACTTCTCGATAAGAAAAACTATTTTTAAATAAAATAGTTAACAAATTTTGAAGATTATGTTGATAAAGTAATTGCAGTAATATACATAATAGAGTAAATTGATTGCTATAGAAGACTTTCATAAACGGGATTCGGTTAATGATAAATGAAGCCAAACACACAGACGCGCGCACATATTATTATTTCTGCGCAGCGTAGAAAATGTGCAAATGTAATGCTTTACATACTTTTTAAGGCTTCACTTCGTTCTATTGCAGATGATCAGTTAACATTTTAAATTCAAATGAACAAATAAAATTAACACACAAAAAAAAAATTTGTCTTAATGGTTGTTTAATATTCTAGAATACTTTTTTTATTTATATAACATAGTGTGTTATATAAAGTTAGTGTGTGTGTGTGTATACACACACACATATGTAAATTTTATTTTACCAGAACATTAAAATGAAGAAATTAATTTACAACTGAAAAATCATTAAGAAAAAAAAATAGTTTCAAATGGATATCTTTAATATAAATTAAAAACAAGGTAAGGAGAATAAATGTTAAAAAATATATATTAAAAAAAACTGTTCACGAAAATGTTATTTAAAATGTATGTACAGTCATTTTGAATTTTAAACAATCATCAATAAATCAGTAAGCAGTAAGTAAATAAATAAAACAATAAGAAATATTAATTAATAAATAATACAATTACTAAAATTGTAAAAGTAATATCTAATAATGACAATGTATTTAAAATACGAATGAAAAGAAAAATAAGAGGTAGTAAAGAGTTGCTGTAGTTTTAGGCAATCCAAGTAGAAAGCATGAAGTAAATTTAAAAACTTGTAAATCACTTTAAACTTTTTATTCAGACTGCCCAGTACCATTCAATTCACTCCTCAGCATATAACGCAACGTATTCACTCTATACGATCAATAGATAAAAATTTATCTCAAGAAAGATAAGGATATCATGAATTTTAATCCAATCAATGGATTGGAATTATATCTCCTAATGGATAAATTTTAAGGACAACTATTTAATGACTGAAAACAACCATTTTAGTAAATTTTAAACTCAAAAAGCTTATTAGATATTTATCATCTACTTTCATGAATCAATGAAATTTCTGTATCTTTACCGATAAAGTCATCTGTTTATTACGGAAATTATAAAAATATATAAAAAATTTCTAACAAATTAATAATGTGATCCTTTCCAGGCAATACTGGGTTACAGCCTTTTGATTTCTAGTTTACTTCCAATAGCTCTTAATTTTTACTTTTACTGAAAATTTTAAGAATATAATTTAAGGTTATTAGTAAAATCCCCATAGCTATTAACAATCAATAATCCAGTCGTAAGTTATTTATTTATTCAATTATGTATATCCAGAAGCATATAAAGAAAACTTCTTTCACGATTCAAACAATTACCCCAATCACGTAAAGGTAAAATAAAAAATTACAACAGTAATGACAAACAGAGGCAAAAATTACCTCTACTTACTCAAGTAAATATTATGAAATCCAGATAACCTCAAAATATTTGTAAAATCATCGTAGAATTAAATGAATAATAAAACTATGTTATTAGAATAAATTTTATTGCCACAAATTAAGTTGTCTAAAAGTATTGTGCCTTTGGAGGCCAAAATTGAAAATACATTTATTTTTATTGGAAAATAACATTATGAGACGACATATTCACAATTTGTTTGGGTGACCTTTTGCCATTTTTTCCGGCAACACAATAATACCATCGTTGTAGTACGTCTGTGGTTTCTGGTCAAAAATTGTGACACGTGTTTTTTTTTTTTTTTATGCCTCTTTTGAACTTAACACAATTCAGAGAGTTATCCAGAGACAAAAACATTAAATTTTATGGTGCGAGATCCGGGATCTACGATGATTCATTAAAACCTCCCAAACAAATTCTCACAGTTTTTGAAGAGTCGTTAAGAAGAATGCGGTCTGGCGTAGTATAAAGAATACGACACTCATTTTATTGAAAAGTTGAAGCCGTTTCTTTTGAGTATTAGATGCAACCGCGGTAACTGTCGACAGTACAAGTCTGAGTCTACCGTTCTACCTGGCAACAGCAGTTCATAATTGAAAGGTACGATACCTTTTCAATCACAACAAACCAAACGTATAGCATAACCTCCCCGGGCGTCAGTTAGGGTTTTGTCACAGACTGTGATGTTTCTCTACTTTTCAACCACGATATTTTTTCGCTTATTGTTGTTGTAGATTATCATCACTTTTCATCACTCGTGATCAACCGTTTCAAAAATGGCTCGATTTCGTTACGTTTCAGTAGAATCGTAGATAAAAATTCAATCGAATAAATATTTCTGAGTCAGATCATTGGTATCCAAACGTCGAGCTTCTTTTTATAAAACAGCTTTCTCTAAATAGCTTAACCCCATTTGATAATGGATTTTTAAGTCTTTGGCGATGTCATTACTGCTTACATGTTCTTCCTAAATTTCTACCAGAATAAGATAATGCTATCTTGTGCGCAAAAGGCTCAATACTTTTTAGACTAGCGATTAAATTTCGATTAGAAAATGACTGATTATTATACCACACTGGTACAAAAAGATTTAAATCGAGACGCTGGTTAACTAATAAAATGTAGATATTAAAATGCGATGATTAATACAAAGATAATTTTATCATTAATAAAAAAAAATATATATATATATATATTTATAAAATAAATCTTGTAACATCCAATCAGACAGAAATTCAGTCTTCAAACCCAAAACATAGACTTATATATATATAAATATATGTACACGTGTGCATATATAAGATTTATTTGCTTTATTGTTTACAATTTCATAAATAAAAATTAATAGATTAGTATATAATGGCCATTTTTTAATGTACTGTACTACTACTCCTGTATAGTCATTAAAGATATTATTATATGACTAATATTAATTTTCCATCGATTTAGAGTAACACGTTTAATGTTAAGTAGAAAGATTATATAACCATGTCATTATGGGTCTATAAAATAAACGTTTCCGTAAACAACTTTAATATAATAGAAAAAAATATGAGAAAACCGTAACCATAAAAGTAAACAATTAATTTAGTAATAAATACAAGTTAGCCTTTAAATGTTTATTTTTACGTTGGGTTTTTACCACTAAACTGCTGCGTCTATACTGAGTTTTGTACAGATTTTATTTCTATTTAAAAATTTTTTTTTTTTTTGTTTAACCTCCGGAACCACAGTTAAGTATATCTTCGGAGGATGAGATGAATGAATTGCTGCGTGTGTGAAAAATGCCATACCTGACCGGGATTCGAACCCGGGACCTCCGGATGAAAGACCGAGACGGTACCACTCCGCCACGGAGGCCCGGCCCTAATTTTAAATATTAGAAAAATTGGACTGTAATTTATTATATACAATATATTAAAACAAAAGAGATTCATAGTACCTACATACTAATCTAATTTTTTTTTTCTTTAATTCCTTTAAAATTTGAAAAAAAAATTGTAATAATTAATTAAATCTTTCGTGTGGAATTTTTGAGTGGTTTAAAAATTAAAATCGTCCTTGATGAATCTGTTTTAACCAAATTAGATTAAAAAAAAAATTTTTTTTAATGCTGTGCGTGATTATTTTACGTCCATGATAACTCAAGAAATAATTCTTTTTGCATGAAAAATTAATAAAAAATACTTTTACCTGCTTTATAATAGTCATATTTTCTCACGTATAAGAGAATTTTTCTTTGTTTTGTTAAAAATATATTTATAAAATAAAAAAAAAAAAAACTACTTCACATCGCATGCTAAAGCCTTGTAATTTTTTTTTTAATGGGTAATATACATGTACAGCATGTCCAGATTTCGAGAAATAAACTATATCAAACTAAGGAAAAAATATTTCTTTTTTTAACAAGCTTTCTTTTGCATCCGTTTGCCTTAATGTCTTTACTTTATAAATAAAACTTCTTTGTATGATATGACCGATTGGAATCCACGTTTTGTACCCGTTATTTAAACTGTACATTAGAAATTTAATTAAAAATAAATAAATATTTATAAAGTGGCGGACTCCGTAGCCGAGTGGTAGCGTCTCGGCTTTTCATCCCGGTCAGGCATGGCATTTTTCACACACGCTACAATTCGTTCATCTCATCCTCTGAAGATATAACCTAACGGTGGTTCCGGAGGTGAAAAAAAAAAATAAAAAAAAATTAAAAAAAAAAAATAAAGTGGCGGTCATTTTCCTTTATCATTAAATATATATATATACATATTATTTTTTTAAAATAAAGAAAAAAAAAACTAAACTTTAAATGCTTTAAAAAAAATCTCATTTTTTTAAACAAGACAACTAAGAAAAAAAGATTTTAACTTTTTACCCAATATACATTTGTACAAATACATTTATACATATACTGAATACATTTGTTACAAAAAAAAAAGCGATAAAACAAAGAAATACACAACAAATATACCTTTACCACAATTGGGATTTGATAAAAAAAATTACGAATGCTACATATGTCATTAATCCTAACTATATATGTATATATTATTCGATTACACCATCGGAAAACTAGCCTCCAAAACCATATGTTATACACATAGAATCGTTTTCAAGGTACACAGCAATTAAATGTAAAATTATTGGAATAACTTCGCACTTAAACACAAGTGTTCGTAAAGATGTTCTTCACAATTTTTTCAATTACTGTTTACGGAATTGAATTTTTTGCACAGCCTAAACCGGTTTCTATTCAGTTCCTTTGCTTTTTATTTTTTGTTATTATTTTATGACATAATAATTTTACATTATTTTATTGTTTTGAAATGTTAAATAAAACAACCCAGTGTAATGCCCTTCTCAGTGACCTTCAATATAGTAAATATATCATAATTTTATTTAGTTATAATTAACTTTCGGTCTGAATACGATACATACTGATTAAAAATGACATCATGCTCTCTTGATTACAATTATTTAAAGTTATCATATATATATATTATGGTTAATTCTGTTTATTTATGGTGTTAAATAACTATGATAAAAAAAAATCCACGCGAAACAAAATTACCGAACTTCCTGGAAATTGCTACAATAAATAATAAGCAAAATGGCAAAAATAGAATGTACGAGAATATCTGCTGCTATGTGGCATTTTAAAAACTACTTGTAACCTTTTTGTAAATTATCATTTTTTTCTTTATTATAAAAAAAAATCTATGGATAACAGAACTTCCTTAAACAATTTACTACAAAAAAAATATTAAATATCAAACAAAAAAATCTGTGAGCAATAGAGAAAGAATAATATGCTTGCCTTTATTAAAATTTGTAGAACTTTATATGAAAGTAATAACTTTGGATTATCTATGATTAATAAATACATGAAAGTAAATAGCGCCCACGCATATGAAAAATAATATCCTTCTACAAGATGAGTATATCTGGAAAAAACTAAATATGTATAAGTTTTTACAACATATAAAAAAAATTTTAATCTTCCGAGTGGGAATTATTGACTGGTTAAAAAAATATAAACTAAAATGAAAATAGTGAGTATATTTAATTTCTTTTTTAAATCTCAACTTCAAGAAGTCGATCTCAGTTAAAAAAAAAGTCAAACAAACCTTTACTAATCTTTATTATAACCTTGTCCCGATTTCTAAAAGATGAAATTTAAAAAAGAATTAAAAAAATAAACATATATTTTTTTTACAATTAAGTAGAGATTTATTTTTTAAACCAGTTTTATTATTATTTAGAAAACGAATGGATGTATAAAAATGCAATCTAAATCGAAGAAATAAAAAACAGAAGCTCGCAAAAAACGCAATTTATTAGAAACCTTGATTAAAAATAAAAAAAACAACAATACAGAAAAACGATCTGAAATAATTACTAATGAAGGTAAGATTCTCTGGAGTACAGGAACCTCTCTATTTTTCTCCATTTTTCTGTTTAACCTCTGGAACTACTGTAAGGTATCACTTCAGAGGATGAATAAGAATGAAGTGAAAGAATGTGAATGAAGTTTAGTCTTGTGCAATCTCAGGTCGACCACTCCTGAGAAGTGTGGTTAATTGAAATCCAAAGAACACCGGTATTCACGATCTAGTATTCAAATCCGTATAAAAGTACTAGGATTTGAACCTTAGAACTCTCGACTTTGAAATCAGCTGATTTGCGATGTCGCGTTAACTACTAGACCAGTCCGGTGGGCAAGGAGAGTACAGGAACCTGATTTATTTTATCTTAACTTTTTTTAAGTAATTTTTTTTTTTTTTTAATTTATATGAAAATATTTTGAATAACAGATTTTCAATTATATAGAAAATAATTATTTGCATAATACGTATAATTTCTTTAAATTTAACTTTTAATTTTGTAAAAACGCCGTAATTAACATAGATTTTTTTTAAGTGTTCTTGCCAGTCCGAAAGATGCCGGTACGGAAAGAACAGTGGACGGACTGAAGGGGAATCACGCCGGGAGCAGCGAGCTGTTGCAGGCCCGCCTCTCGAATTCAGCAACAATATTTTTCCAAACTTCTAAAGAAACGAAATGTAAATACTGAATCCGTCCATAAACTAAAACAGTAATAAAAAAAAAACCGCCAGTTAAAAACAATGACCCGACCGATACTAGAAAGACACAGCACCAAGGGGCTCTGCAAATTGTAGGAAGGAGATGAAACTCCCATCACCCTTGCGTTCCGTTCGTTGCGTTTTTTTTTTTTTTATCTTAATCCTAACTTTTTGTTAAGTAATCCCAAGTTTCAAAAAGATTGTATCTAGAAATAATTACATTAAAAAAAAAAAAAATTAATAAATAACAGTCAACAACTACATCCGAATGAAACGAGATTTCTTCAAAAAATACAAATAAGACAGTTACACAGACTGTAAAGCTGCTATCGACTATTAAAAAAAAAACAACACCATAAAAATCTTCTTTGTTCAAGAAAAGAGGTAAATAATATTGAAGAAAATGTCCGTAAAAGATTTACTGTGATAATTATCGTAAGAGTTAAATAAAATAATATTAAGATATTAATAAAGACTGAAATAAGTTTTTTCCCCCTATATTTTGAGGTGACAAAGCTATAAGAAATTCATCAGCATTAATGACTCGTTTAATAACCCAGAAATTAAAAAAAAAAAAAAAATTTAAATTGGAGTAACACACGTTTTAAGAAATATTATGATTGGGTTACGTGAATAAAAATCTAAATTTATCAAAAAGCAGTAAATTTAACGTAATGTCCAAACCCTAAGTTGACGGTTATGTTACTAAAAGTTGAAAAAACTGTAATATTTCAAATTAAATTGTAACAATATTATCTGAATTATTATTATTAAAAGTTTAAAAAAGGGTAACTTTGTTCCATTGATAAAACAAAAGAACAACAATAATTAGAGAAAATGGAAATTAATAAAACGTAATAAGAGATAACCTTATACATTGTCATTAACTAACCGATTTTATGTACGTACGTAACTATAAAAAAAAAAAAATTACTTTAATTAAAATTATGTACACAGCGAATTAATTATTTAATATTACAAAAATTGATAATGATAACTTTGACAATGACTTTTGTTATGGCATTGTTTTAATAAAATAAAAAATATTTGATAATTTTTGAAAAAATTATCTATTTTTGAATTGTATCATTTCAGCTTAAAATTATATACAGAAAAAAAAAATTTTATAACAAGTTAGGTTATCACATTTCATTTATAATGTCAGGGTTGTGTATTTTTGCCGTAAATATTTCCCCCCCCCCCCCCCCCAAATGACATGAAATTATTCATGTCTGTTTCCAATGATTTAATTCGTTTGATAATATAAACATACGACTTCACAATTTGTGTCTGTGTATGTGTGTGTATACGTGCGCGCGTATGTTTTATAGCCTGTTATGACAGATAACATATTATCAGATGTTTTTTTACAATACACAAGATCAAGGACAATTAATTAAGTACAGTACTAAAATATTACTGTTAACAAAACAATTCTTTTTTCCAAACCGAAATTATCTTTAATGGAGTAGAGATTTTTTGATGTTACAAAAAAATATTAAATGATAACAGTTAACAAAATAAATCGAAGAGTTCTAATTAAAATTAACTCAGCCTAAGATTGTTAACAACACGTAATTATATAATTCAATTTTTTTTTTCTTTTTATTTTAAATTAATATTAAAGTTGTTTCTTATTTTTAAGCAATTTTTTTTCACCTATCTTAATTGATCATTATTTTGTTTTAATGAATTATATAAAAATAAATTTTATAGGTTATGTATTAATAAACAAAGAAATACAAAAAAAAAAACAAATAATCCATTTCTAATTAATTGAATTAAAAATTAAATGCTGGTATAGGAAAAAATTATGAAATAAGATGTCAAAATTTCTTCAATACTTAATTACAACGAGGTTCGCATTTTTCTTTAGTCGCTGCCTTTCCTGTAATAGATTTTGCTGTAGAATTTTTTTTAACTACAAATGAAGTTAATTTTATAGTTAATATACCGAATTTTAATGTAATAAAAACTATTCTGAATCTAACTTAAATTATTGTACAGCTGATAAAAATTTTATTGCATCATTATTATCATTATTGTAAATGGTTTTTTTTACAACTAGCAAAAGACAGAAATATGTTTTATTTAAAATTAACTCATTAACATTATAAATGTAGACATATTTATCTGTTGTATTATTCAATAGATATTTACAATCGATTTGATTAGTTTTATTAAAGAATAAAACTAATCGATTTTTACTTTTCTACTAAAGTAAAAAAGCGATTTAGGATAAACTTTGAATGGCATGGATGAAGTTCTACGCAAGAACTACCGCATGGAAATAAACAAGAACAAAACGAAAGTAAAAAAATGTAGTATAAATAATGTAGATGGACCACTGAATATAAAAACAGGAAGAGAAAAAATTACTGAGGTAGATAAATTTTGTTATTTGGGAAGTAGAATTACTAAAGATGGACGAAACAGGAGCGATGTAAAATGCCAAACAGTACAGGAGAAACGAGCTTTCAATCAGAAATATAATTTGCTTACATCAAAAATTAATTTAAACGTCAGGAAAATATTTCTGAAAGTATATGTTTGGAGCGTAGCTTTATAAGGATGTAATTTGGACGATCGGAGTACCTGAGAAGAAAAGATTAGCAACTTTTGAAATGTGGTGTTACAGGAGAATGTTAAAAATCAGATGGGTGGATAAAGTGACAAATGAAGTAGTTTTGCGGCAAATCGATGAAAAAAGAAAAGCATTTGGAAAAATATGGTTAAAAGAAGAAACAGAATTATAGGCCACATGTTAAGGCATCCTGGAATAGTCGCTTTTATATTGCAGGGACAGGTAGATGGGAAAGAATTTGCAGGCAGGCAACGGTTGGAATATGTAAAACAAATTGTTAGGGATGAGGATGTAGAAGGTATACCGAAATGAAACAACTGGCACTAGATAGGGAATTATAGGGAGAGCTGCATCAAACCAGTTAAATGACTGAAGACAAAAATTAAAATTAAAAAAAAAAAAAAAGGCTGCACCTACAGCAGGTAGTTTTTTTTTACATATTTTTGTTATGCAAACATTTTTTTTTTAAAATCCTAATAAAAAATTTTAAAAAACTTTGAGTTATCTTTACGAATAAAAGTATCTTACAATGACGTAATCCTTTTTAAAATGAATTTTATATTTACATTTTTTATTACGTCGGTACGTCTGTTTATTCTTCTAAATTCTGTTTGTATTTAGTTCTTAAAACTGTTTTGATTGTCATTAGTACTATTAGTATTATTAAGTTAATATACATATTTAATTACTAAAAAAAAAACCCTATTAAAAATAAAAATATTTTAAGGACTACAAGTATAATTAATTAATGTTTATCATTAAAAAAAAAGTTGTTATAATTTCAGTTACATGTATTGATGTTGATATGCAAACAAAAAGTAACGGATAAAGATAAAAACTTGCAAATTTCATGAACAGAAAAATTAACTTTCAATCTTGTAAAACCGTAAATTTTGAAAATATTAATAAAATATTCAGAATACATGATAAAAGGTATTTAATATGAATGGGAAAATTTACTATTATAGCGAATTAATACGTAGTTACTTTCACAGCCGATCAGCTGTTATTACAAAAGTTGAGATTACAGCTGTGTAACAGATATTAAGGAATGGGCCGGTTTGAGATTAGATAAGACCATTTACTGAAATGTAACTGGACTAGAATTTACTGTTGGATTATATTACTTCTAAGTAAAATGTTATATTATTAGTACCCAATACAAAAAAAAAAATTTTCCTTATATTTTAAATACTGCGAATTTATGTTTAATATTTAAAGTACCTAAAAGATTTTATTACAACTCCCAAACAGTTACGATTTAATGACGCAACAATAATTCGATGATCTTTTGAATAGACTACACGTTGTTTTACTACAACGTGTTTTTTTTTTTACATTTTAATACTGTTTTTTTTTAACAAATTAAAAATCTGCTAATTATCGATGTAATTATTAGATGAACGTTTTTGCAAAAGCCTATTTAATCTTTAACAATAATTTTTTTTTTTAAATTAAAAGTTTGATTTCTATAATTTTTTAATCCGAAAATTTTATTGCGATCCATAGTACTGAATGAAACATATTTTGATAACAAAAAAAAAAATTAAATGAACAAACAGTTTCGTATAAAATAAATTAGTTTTTAATGACATTTTTATCGATTATATGCTACAATGAAATATAACCAAGCAAATTGATGGTAAATGATAAAATAGTTAGTTGAAAAATTCATATCTGAAAAATTAAACCGTAACAAGAGAAAAAAATGTTATAAGATTAAAAAAAAAAAATTCAATTGCTATATTTATTCTATTAATTATTTGCTATTTTATTTATGTCAGCTACAAAAAAAAAAAAAAATATTCGATGACAAATTATGACACATATATATAATAATATTATTACAATAACTAACTGTTGTAATCATAAACCATTAAAAGTCATTAAATAAAAATGTTTAAAATGTAATATGTTTTTTTTTACATACCGTAAATGATATGTCAAAAATAAATAACAAACTATAGTTTTTTTTTTTTTAAATCGTTAGCATTTGTAAATACTAAAAATAAAAACCGTTTTATTTAATTCATTTTTCGATTCTAATAATTGCAATAATGACGAAACAAGCATTTACTATTTATTTTTATAACATCCACAATTTTTAAATTATAAATTTAATTACTGGGTTAAAAATATAAAGTAGATCAAACTGTACCTGTAGTATAAAATCCAAGAGAATAGATTTCACAAGTAATCGATCGTTAAAAATGTTCTTGTAACACACACGTTTATTACAAACGAAATATAATTTATAAAATGCAGTCAGTAATACAAACACACAAGTCTTTCAAACACTAAAACGCACTGACCCAGGAGAAGGGACAAGAAGATGATTTGCAAGTGCAAGGCGTAAGTAGAAGTCCTCAGCACACTACGCGCAAAATTGTTTGAAGGACTCGGCGTACAGTTAGCACAAAGCTTTATTCAAACGCTTATCATCGCCTGATGTCGGACCATGTGATATCCACCAATAGGAACGTCCCGTTTACTTCCCTCTACCACTGTGGCTGTTCACGTTGCGCAGCCTATTCCACGCATCAGACATCCAGTCTCTGCACGGCTACGGTCGGTGTCACACCGCTGTTCTTTGAGTTCGTTACGTCATCGGCAACCCTGTCTTTTGTTATTATTATTTTTTTTTTTTTTATGAGTAATAGCAATAATCATCCCCAGTCCTTTATTTATTCATAAGCATTACGCTTTATGCATATACGTAGTTACTGTATACTAATTAAATAATTTTTATTAGGTTTTTGTACATATTTTTCTGTATTCATACGTAAACAATACATTTTCCTGACATAAGGCAATCAGTACTGCAACTGAAATATATTTTTATATGAGTAACATTTCATAATCGACTTAAATTTAAATCAGGCTATGCTTGACTTTTTTAAAGAATTATTAACAATTAGAGGATACATAGCAATCAAATTCATTAGAACCTTATTTAATTATATTGTTTTGTATTGCGTTGTTTTAAAATAATATTTATTTATTTATATTTGCTTGTGTATAATATTTTGTCTAGATTCATTTTTAATAAGAAAACTTTTTTTTTATCTCTTTTCAAAATATATTTATATTCATACAATGAAAAAATTTCGCAGTAAATTTTCTTTTAACCTACCGGGTTGGTCTAGTGGTTAACGCGACATCGCAAATCAGCTGATTTCGAAGTCGAGAGTTCTAACGTTCAAGTCCT
>JAAAKQ030074509.1:0-15300 GCA_010016005.3 Zanna intricata | reverse complement strand
TCAGAATTAGCTGGAATTTTGCAAAACAAGGTGGGTGGCATTTTATAACAATAAGTAAGATTTCATAACACACCCATTGAAATGCTTTTAGCAGGGATAGGCAACAACCATAAAAAATAAACAAATAATAAAATTGAACTTAACACAAAATGTGTTAACACCAAGAAAACCTTGATTAATGTCTTTGAATGGCTTCTATGCTGCTAGTTCCTTAGAATTCAATTTCCAAATTAGTTAGTACACACTGAAATCATATGTAATTGATTTTAATATTATTCTTACTAATTCATACTGTACTTAAAGCATGTTTCATACTGATTGATTCCTGTATATTCATTTTCAACTTAGCATCACTTAATTACTGAAAAACCAGTTAAAAAGTTTTAATTTATTAATGTAATAGTTTTAAAACTAATAAAAATAGCTATCTTGATGTTTGTTTATTTTTTATTTCATTTCAGTATCTGGAATCATCTAGTTCAAATTACCAAAGATGGAAACAAAACAGTTATTATTACAACACATTACATTGAAGAAGCCAGACAAGCTCACACTGTAAGTTATTACATTATTAATTTATGCAAATACTATTAATATTGTTAAGTTTTAATCAATGTAGCTTGATTATCTTGTAGACAGTACAACAGATGTAAATTGGCATACATTAACTGAATCCACAGTAGTTTGAATGTATAGTAAACATGGGTCCCAAACACTATTTTTACATGCACAGTGAAAATCTCTCCCATCCAGTACTCTTTGTAGTGGAATCTCTCTTTTTTAGTAATATATTTGCTCATCTGCCAAAAGAGAAATCTTCACAGAATTCATGGCAAGTGCCATTTCAACATCCAATTTTGTAAAACCAGATTTTTTTGATTGCTGCTTTGAAGCCAAAATATAGATCTCAGCTATATAGAAAAAGAACTCAAAAGTATTATCTATTTCTAATATTCAAAAATCTTTGCTCTGCAAGACAGGCCCAACAGAGTCACTAATAACTATTAAATTTGTTTTAAATTTATTTAATATTGATAAGTTAATTATTAAATACTGTATAGATGCAATCCTTTTTATAAGTGTATTATATCAGTGTAAATGTGTATTTTATTATTTATTATTATGTCAGAATGTATTTTGCTTTGCTTTCCTTTCAGTAAATTAATTAATTTTTTTAATAATATTTTCTCTTTGACATGCTCATGTCCCCTGTTTAGCGTTGGAACACACCCACAGGTTAAGAAATACTGTACAGACAAATAGTAAAATTGGAACATTAGATTGAAAAATGTTAAGAAAAGAAGATACTATACAATATATTTGTATAAAAATATACTACCAAATATTTTCAAAATTTTAATTTGGCCTTTCTTTTGTTCGTCGTATATCATAACATAAACTTGAAAGAATTATCTATCTTACCTTCTTACCAGTCGTATCTACTTTTTTATTTTTTTTGTTGTTAGTATATCCCTGAAATTATGTAGATTAAAACGTAATGTATCCTTGTAAAATATCTTTTCCATCTTAAAGGAATAATGTTGTAAAAGTTCTGTTATAATTAATTTAATATTTTAATTTACTGATTTCCTAAGCGTTCTTTGTATGAAGTATCTTTTAAAATTACAAATAAATATTTTGTCTTTTAATATGTAACCGTCCTTCACTACCTGTGTTACTAAATGCGACTTTATAAACAACATAAAACTCACTCTTCGCACAAAGTGGCAAGATTGCTAGACAGCTACAGTTGATAACAAACTGCAGTATATTAAAGATTCTGTGTTGTCATGGGACTCCTCATGCAAATTCATCGTGAGGAAGTGGTCCTCTGTTGATTGCGGATAGGACATACAAGAACTACTCACGGGTATCTCATATCAAAATAAATGCACCAGTATGTACATGATGCATCTGCTGCCTGACTGTGCACCACATCCATGTGGAGTGCATTTGTTATGCGGCCTTGCATCATAAAGTTAAACTGGCCAAGACTATTCATCATAACTTGTCATATCTGGGTAATGACATGGAGGTTTTAGACTGGATGTTATAATTTATCTGGGAGAATATTTGTTTCCAAACATTTAATATAGTAATTTAGTTTCTTTTCTGTTTAATGTTTCTGTTATCCGAGAAGGGGCTCTTTACATCCCTTTTGGACTTTGTTGAATTTTATTGTAATTTTTATTTTTATTAGTAATAAGTTTTAGCTTTTGGTTTAATATTTTTTTTTTTTATATATTTGTTAAAATATGATCCGTCTTATTAGTTGTAAGTTACTTTGTGATATACTTTTGTGATTAGTCATAAGTTTTAACTTTTATTTTTTATTATTTTAGTTTATGACCTGCGATTTTAGTTGTAGGTTTCCATTTATATTTTTTTAGTTTTTTATTATTTTAATTAACTTTAGCTTTAAGTAACTTTTTTTGATTTTTATTATTTTATTCCGGGTGATGGTAATGCGCAAGTGTTTTTCACCCTATAAATAACAAAAAAAAAATTTGTAAACATATTAAATTAATTTACTATTAGTAAAACATACAACTTTATTTAATTACTTTACCAGTAATTAAATAAATATTTCACAAACAAAAAAAATTAGTTACTGAAAGGTTATATTAGGTTGTATGTATCACATCCTGTTCTTAATAATATCCATACATTAAAACTGTTGATTATATAATATATACATAATCATGTATTAATTATTAAACTTCAAGGTGGATTTAATATTTTTTGTCCATTTATTTTTAATTGTAGGCTCTGAAGGCCAGTAAGATGTCAGCTAAATATTCTTCTTAATATAACCTGTTTTACTAGATGAAAAGATAGTTATGTACTGTAATGATAATATTAATTGTATTGTGTAAACATAATTTTTTCCTCTCCTTCTTCTATAAGCACCAAAAATTATTTATATGTGCTCCAAATTTTCTACTTAAAAATGATCAGATCATTTGTACATGATTGTTTATACACTCATAAAATGCTGGTGCACCTTAGGTGTGAAGTTCATGTTGTTCTTGACTTCTTGGAGTGATTAATAATATATTTATCAAAGAAAACCACTCAAACTGTATTAAAAATATATTAATATATCAATTAATATCGCTGTATTTATCTACCCATTGGATCTCCTTTTAGGTAGAGCTAATAAGAAAGCTACCTATTGTAATGGGTACCATTATTTGACTTTCAGAAAATGTTGATATATCTTTGCGTTTCACATCCCCCAGACCCCAAAACTATCATCGTTCAAAAGTTTATATATACATTTATATAAATATGTATTTTTTTTTGTATGTATATACAAAAATATATGTATATACTTCACTTTCTTGTGGACACGATAACTGTTGTAATTTTGTGTCATTCACTTTCAAATTGATACATAAAATTTAAGACCCAAAATCTTGGTCGATTTTGTTAATGGAAAAATCAAACCATGGGGTTTTTTTTTTGTTGAAAAAACAAAATATCAGGATAACTTTCTTATTAAGTAAAATATCAAATTCGTTTAAAGTTCCTACTATTCTTTGGATAAGGGCCTAAAATTTATCTAAAGTAACTTTTTTTGATATCACCAACCATTGGTCCAGGGGGTGGGAAAATGAGGTTTCAGAGCCAAAAAATATCATTCCTCCCTTAACAAGTACAGTATTAAATCGGTTTAAAGTGGTTGTTAGTCCTCTAAACATTATCTACAATGTTTGTCTGAAACAATTTTTCATATGACCAACCCTTATGGCAAGGGATGACAAAAATGTTGCCAGAATTGTAAGAAGATGGGGCTTGTCATATGCTAAACATGTGAAACTTTTTTTCACATGCAACCATTGTCGTATTGAGTAAATTTGTAGATTTTCTTAACTTTAAGTTGGAAATCTTTTTATCTCCTATGTAGCGCTGGTGAACTCTACCTCCGGCTTCCACCATGATGAAAAGAATTTTTTTCAAATTAAATTTGTTGTTAAGCCTTGTTTTCACTAATTATAGTTTAAAAGTATTTTTGTTCATAATCATTTCTACATAATTTTCTTTAATTACACTTTAATATTTTATTTTTATTCCAACATTCTAAAATGATATTCAAAAAATTGTTTTTTTTACAACCAACTTTTTCTTGTTTTACAAGAATTACAAACCAATTGAAGTTTAACTTAGAAAAAACAATAGAACTGATATAAATTTAATAATTTCAACTTTTTATTATCAAAAGTTCATTTTGGGTAGGTTTTTACATTTCTAAACTTTAAAACAAGCCTACAAGATATTTGAAGTACATTGTATAATTTATATTAGTAACACTCTAAAAAACTTTTACAGGTTCAAATTCATGTTAAAGGGAATTAGCAAACAATAAACTTTCTGGCAAGTTATTAAAAATATCTCATTTTTATATTGCAGTATAAAAATATAAAGTTTATTAATCCCAAGTAAAATATTATGCTTATGGATTTTTTAAATTTTAAACGTAGAAGATAATTATGACCCTGTGGCTGTATAAATAAGTGAATTACACAAAGGAATTATAAGAGAAATTTTGCTTTCTTTTAAACAATTAACAAAGGGTTGATAATTCTAGCTTGAATTTGAATTTTTTTTTTTGTTTAACCTTCGGAACCACCATTAAGGTATATCTTCAGAGGATGAGATGAATGAATTCATCGTAGCATGTGTGAAAAATGCCATGCCTGACCAGGGTTCGAACCCGGGACCTCTGGATGAAAGGCCGAGACGCTACCACTCGCGCCACAAAGGCCGGCTTATGATTCTATCTTACTTTGAAGAAAGATAACAGACGTTTGTAGTCAGAAAAAAATTATTAAAAAAAATGGTACTTCATTTTTTTATTATGAATTCCAAAATAATTTATTCATGCCTGATAAGTTTTTTCCATTTTGTATTTAGATTGGTTTAATGAGAAGCGGTAGACTTTTAGCAGAAGAATCACCACAAGTATTGCTTGTTAACTATGGTTGTCAAAGTCTTGAAGAAGTATTCCTTAAGCTCAGTAGAAAGCAAGGCAATGAAAATTCACCCCAAGATGTTAATATATCAAACAACATATCCTTGGTAAGGAAACTTTTTATTTCTAATAAGTAGAATTATAAGATAAGCTAATCTATTAATCATTGTTCACTTGTATGAAATTTGTTCTCCATAGTACTTGTGCACATAATTATTTAGTTTACAGATGACTTTTCCAGTGAAAGAGAATAGTCACCCGTGAAAATAAAATAAATAAAAATGTTAGATAAGTATTATGCATTTCATAATTAATTATAAAATTTAAAAATAGGGACAAGTTCTAATTGTAACTAACAAGTTTTGATTATTGACTTTCTAAATAACATGAAAATGAAGTTGTCATGCTAGTAGTTCTTTGTAAAAACTACAATATTAAAACATCACTTCCTGATGTAAGCGTAGAATGACTAAAAAATAAATGTACTTTTATATAATTGATGTAATACAGTTCTAAAATAACTTATAATAAATTATAAATTTCTAAATTCTGATAAGTAAAAATTTTCCAAATTTATTCATTACTTTCATTTTTTTTTTTATTAATAAAATGTTATATTTATTCTATTAATAAAATTTTAACAGATAACATAAAAATTTTCATTTCAGTTGTTTACTTTGAGGTTACTATGGGCTGATTAAAAGCAGTCAGTTACTATCTCAAATACTAAAATACAAGCTAATAAATTATTAGCTTGTTTGTTATTAATATATGAGTTATAAAGAGATACAGTAATATGTAAAGGGAAATAACAACAGTAAAGATTCAGAATGAAAATGAAGTGCTAAAAATCAAGTAAATAGTCTATATTTGAAACTGTATGAAGCTGAACATACAGCAGAAATAGTTTTTTTGGATATCTTACGAATACTGGAACAACCAAATGAAAATGTCATTAATGTGATAAAGGAAGTAGGACGTCCATTAGGTATTCAAATAGAATGAATCAATGATTAGAGCCTGCCACTATCTGCCAGTGTCAAAATAGAGCCACTGGGAATTATAGTAAAATTTGTTTACAAAACAGATAAAGAACTGATCTTACAGAAATAAGGAAATCAAAAAGAACTTGTCTACATGACATTTGACACTTAGTGTACATTCTGACCAGCCTATGTACTCGCATATATACTCGCATATGTACTCGCCTATGTACTCGCATAGATGTTATCTCTAAAGACAGTTTAATTGTAAAAAAAAAAATTCAGAAAACTTTATAAATATTTTCTATTTCTCGTAATCTAGATAACTTATACTATTTTTCTATATCATCACCACATTGAATTAAGTAAGACACCCCAGCAACAATATATCCTTGTCGTATTCTTCTGCCGCCATTTAGCCATTCAGTTCATTTAGCGACATTTTTGAGTTCGCCGTGACCGTATTTCTTACCACTAAAAGATTCTTTCAATTTCCCAAACATATGGTAATCAGAAGGAGCTAAGTCCGGACTATGTGGTAGGTGATCGTAAATTTCCCAACCAAATGTTCTCAGTAAATCACGTGTCGGACCCGCAACATGTGGACATGCATTATCGTGCAGCAGGACGACACCGTCGGTTAGCCGCCCACGTCACCGATTTTGAATGGCATGCCGTAATTTACGTAGATTTTCGCAGTAGGCTTCTGCGTTTATAGTCATTCCACGTGTTATAAAATCAATCAGCAATGTGCCAAACCGATCCCAAAAGACTGTGGCCATCAGTCTGCATCCAAATGGCTGTGGCTTGCCCTTTGTTGGTGACTGAGGATAATGCAATTCACTTGACAGCCGTTTTCTCTCTGGCGTGTAATACGAATCCATGTTTCATCACCGGTAACAATTGATAAGGAACTCATCACCTTTTTCTGTGTAACGCATCAAAAATTCTAAATCAGATCCCATTCGGATTTTTTGCGATGTTCTGTTAAGACGTGCGGCATCCAATGTGCACAAACCTTTCTGAAGCGTAAATGATCACGAACAATCGTCGCATTGTTCATGATCATTTAGTTTTTATGCAGATTTTGCAGCCAAGTATGACCTATCTAATCAGTTGGAGGAAATAATCAAAAATATTTTCAAATTATCTCCGGTTACTATCTCACAAGTTGAAAATGCTATAATAAAAATGAAATCAAAAAAAATAAGTAGGGTCTGTTGACATCCCACATAAAATGGCATCCCATCAAAGTCTGTAGTAGCATTTTTCCATATCCATGAACAATCTTATTTAGTCTTGCTATTAAAACAAATACATTTCCAAAATTATGGACAGTGACAGTAGTTTCTCCAATTTTATAAAAGTGTAGGTCAAGAAATGATAAAAAAATGTAAGACCTGTAGTTATACTATCTGCTCCATGCAAGATCTATGAATATATTTTATACCAAAGACTCTATTTTCATGTAAAATCACTTATTTCTATAGAACAACATGGATTTGTGTGACAGTGGTTATGTACTTCAAACTTAAGCAACTTCATAGAGTATGTATCAGAGAATCTACACAGATTCTCAGGAG
Source organism: Zanna intricata (assembly GCA_010016005.3). Lineage (NCBI taxonomy): Eukaryota > Metazoa > Arthropoda > Insecta > Hemiptera > Fulgoridae > Zanna > Zanna intricata. The sequence goes on along the minus strand of JAAAKQ030074509.1, from coordinate 7,759 downwards.
GTGGATATTACTTACATGGACTTTGTCAAGGCCTTTGATAAAGTAGATCATGGTGTATTGCTAAAAAAAATACAAGCCACTGGAATCTGCAATTATTTTGTCTTATATTTAAAACTTATTTATGAAAAAGATAATAATATGTTAATGTTAAAAAATTTAATTCTAGAGATTCTATGTTCATTCTGGTGTACCTCAAAGTTTAATTTAGGTCCATTAAGTTTCACAATTTTTATTAATGATATTTGCAATTATAGAGAAAGTTCTAAACGTCTTCTCTTCCCTGATGATATAAAAATGTTCAAGAGTGTGAATTCCTATGATGATGTGATTCTTCGTCAAAATTATATAAATAAGGTTGTGGACTGGTGTAAACAATGATGATTAAATTTTAATGTTGAAAAATGTAAACACTTGCAAACAACTCATAAAAAAAAGAGATAATCCACTTAAATTATAGTATTAATAACATAAAAACTCTGAAGGTGCAAGAAGTTAGAAACTTGGAAATTCTATTTTCATCAGACTCTGAATTGCACATAAGATCAATGGTTAGCAAAGCATATAAAAATTTGTGATTTATTTTTAGAAATGCCAATGTTTTTAACTAAAAACTGACAATTATCAATCTACATTATTCTGTTTGGTCTCAGTTGGAAAGCCAACTCTGTCACTTGGAATCCTTACTGAATAAGAATTCACCATTGTTGTTTACGGTGATTTTATCTCCAGAACAGTGTGGTCTCCAACAGGACGGTCTTCCGTTGACCATTTAGTGTCATTGGAATCAGCTATCCAAAACACTTTCCTTCTCCACCAGTGTCTCGTGGCTATCTTTTCTGATATTAGAAAAGCGTATGATACGGCCTGGCGACATGGTATTCTTAACACCCTTAAAGAATGAGGAATCAAGGGCAATATGCTTACATTTATTAGGGGTTTCTTGAATGACCGAACATTCTGTGTTCGGATTGGAGATTGGGTAGTATCATCTTGGAGAATGGAGAGCCTCAAAGAAGTGTCTTAAGTGCTACCTTATTTACTATAGCCATCAACAACATTACTAAATGTGTACAGTCACCAGTTTTGAGTTCATTATTTGTTGATGATTTTGCTGTATATATTACGTCCCGTTCAACAGCCACATCAGAGGATTACTGCAGAACTCAATATCTCGCCTTGAACCTTGATCCAAGGTTACTGGCTTCACCTTTTCACCCGAGAAAACTAAATGTGTAGCCTTTTCTCGGCTTTGGGACCCTTCCATCTGCAAGTATTTCTCAACGGAGAGTTGATTGCTGTTTCTCCTGATATCAGATTTCTAGGTTTAGTTTTTGATAGCCATCTTACATGGGTCAAACACATCAAAGAATTAAATTTAAAAAGTTTTAAACTTTTAGATATGCTTCGAGTTCTTAGTTAGCACCACAAATTGGGAAGCCGATCCATTAAGTATGATATGCTTTTATTATTCTTTAGTTCATTCCTGATTAGATTACGGTTGCATCGCCTACTCTTCAGCACATCATACCGTACTTAAAATGTTGGATGCTGTACATCATTCTTCCTTCGGCTTGCCATAGGTGCCTTTAAATCAAGCCCTGTTGTAAGCTTATTTGTTGACTGCGGTGAGCCATCACTTTGGGACAGAGGGACCAGCTTTTAGCATCCTACTTTGTCCATCTCAAAGGACAGCCAAATCACCCTGCATCTTAGTTGTTGGGAATCCTAATTTAGGAAGATATGAGAACCATCCACCTTGTACTGCCCCTGTTGGTGTCCATTCCCGTCGTCTACTGCACCTTATAAATGTTGACACGCCTTCTGTTTTTCCAACATATCCGTGCTCATATCTTCCGTGGAGCATCAACCTTCTAAATTTCATATTTGACCTTACACATACAATAAAGAATCAACATCATCTGTTGTCTTCCAGCAAATGGTTCAACATATCCTGTCCATGACATACGCAGATGCAATAGCATATACTGATGAATCGAAACAATGATATCGTTGGTTGCACTTTTGTTGTTGATGATAGAACATATATGTTTGGCCTACCTGGTATCACAAGTATATTTACTTCTGACCTATATGCAATAAATGAAGCTCTGAATATCAGTAACCCTAATTATCAAAATATCCTTATTTTTAACGACTCGTGCAGTCCTCTCCAAGTCCTAGGAAAAATTTTATTCCAGACATCCTATCATCATAGACATCTATTTCGCAATCGCTGAGTTTAACCATCGCAACACTCAAGTGAGTTTCTGCAGGATCCCTAGTCACGAGGGGATTCTGGGAAATGTATATGCAGACTCTGCAGCTAAGGACACATGTATTCAACCATCTTTCACTACATGTGTTACTACATGCGACTTTATTAATCATATAAAACTCACTCTTTGTGCAAAGAGGCAAAATGACTGGACGGCCACAGTCAATAATAAACTTTGCCATATTAAATATCCTGTTGCCAGGGACTCCTCGTACAGACACATTTGTCAATAGGAAGTGGTCCTTTGCCGATTGCGAATAGGACATACAAGAGCCACTCATGGGTACCTGATGTCAGGAGAGAATCCACCACTCTGCGTAAAATGCGACTGCCGTTTAACTGTATGCCACATGTTGCTGGATTGTGTGCGTTATGCGGCCTTACGTCGAAAATTTCAATTACCCCAAAACATTCCCCATATCCTTGGAAATGACAAGGTAGTGATAGATAGGGTTCTCGTATTCCTGCAACATATTAATATTTTTAGTAAAATTTAAATTTATTTTTTTTGTTATCCGTTAAGGGGCCTTTTACACCCCTTATAGATTTTTAAAAATACTTCATATTTTAGTTATAAATTTATTTCACTTTATCTATAAGATTGTGACTGTGATATTAGTTGTAAGATTTACCATGTGATAGTTTTAAGTTTTAGATAGTATCTCATCTGTGATATTAAGTTTTAGTTAACATGTTTAATTTTAATTTAGTTTTAGTTTTTAACATTTTAACTTTCTTTCCTTTATGATATTAATTGTAAGTTTTTAGTGAAATTATTTTTTAAGTTTTTATTTTATTTATTTTTGTTTTTAGTTTTAGTTCGTTATAAATATTTTTTATTAGCCTTTTTTATTTAATCCGGTTGATAATAACAGCTTTGAAATTTTTTACCCTTAAAAAAAAAGTTATGTGTATATATACATTTGTTTTTTTTTGTGGTTTTTTTTTTTACCTATAATTTTTATCTTGTAATATTATTGTTTGAAGAAAACCTCTAACCACTGATTATGTAAGATTCTACTTAGTTTGTTATAAATTAGTCCTAACATTATATTATTACAATTGTTTTACTGAAAGTAATATTTTTAAAATTCATATTATTCCTTTATATTGTTAAGTTATATTTAAATTTTATTAAATAAATCACCTGGTACAGAATATTAAGAGAAAACTTATCTTGCTTTAATTTTTCACGAAAGTATTTTTGTGGGATCCAGAATTCTCACTCACGTTTGAAATAATTCTGTTACTGCATAATGAAGATTAAAAAATAAAAATACTAAATAATGAAAACTGCATATTAATTTAGCAGCAGCAGTGCTGCTGCTTGTTGCAGTTTTTATAAGACTGTCTTTTCAAACACTGTCCAATGGTTTATCAAACTGAAATTTTGTTGGTATTTATATTTGTAATTTTTCTAATATATTTAATTCTGAATAACCTTTATTAACCTCTAATATCTCTAAATTCATGTTAATATCAGAAATAGAATGTTTGTTTTTTATTAGATGATCTGCCACATTAGATTAACTTAATTTATTATTTTTATAATTTAAAATTTTGAAAAATCTAGTTTTAAAAGATTTATTTGTTTTTTCTATATAAATAAATATCTTCATACTCATTACATATAATTTTATACATTTCAACATATTTTTTTTTTATTATAATTATTACTTTTGTTTTTTAAATATTTTATTATGTGGTTAATAGGTTTGTATGTTGGCTTAAATATTTCTTTATTGTACATTTTAGTAAAGTTTTCAGTGAAATTAGTGTATAAATACTTTATGTATATTTTTTTTATTCTTTTGTGTCTTATTATGCATTTATTGTAAGGTAGTTATTTTGTTATTGTGTTTTGATACAAACTATATAAATATTTTCAGTTAAAGTAGTATCATATCCATTTTCAACCGCTATATTTTTTATGGTGTTTATTTCATTATTTAATGATACAGAAAAGTTAAGTATAGTTAATCTTTTAGTTTCATATTCAAGAGATTCGATTTCTTGAACATTTTAAATTAAAAAAATAATAAATTAGATTTATCTAATATGGCAGACCATCTAGTAAATAATAAACATTCTATTTCTGACATTAACACAAATTTACAAATATTAGAAATTAATAAATATTACATAAGATAAAAAACATTATAAAAATATTATATACTTAAATTCAAACAAAAATTCAATTTGAAAAACCATCAGACCAGTGTTTAAGAAAGTGTTATAAAAACTGCAACAGATAGCAGCAGTCATTTAAATAAATATGCAATTTCCATTATTATAGTATTTTTAAATTTTTATTTTGCAATAACAGAGTTATATCAATCATGACTGAGGATGCAGGATATCATAAAAGTTCTTTGTGAAAAATTAAGGTAAGATGTGTCTTATCTTAATATTCCGTACTAGGTTGTTTATTTAATGAATTTAAATATTATGATTGTATGTATATGTATTGGTGCACAGTTAATGGATTTGGTCTGTAGTGTACCAGTGAATGAATAAATAAATACGAAGATATTATATTTTTTAATATTAAATTTTCTTCCCCATTTTTCTTTGTTTTTGCATACAACAGTTTCTTATAAATCCTAATATACTGGTGATATCAATATCCTATTATGCACGCATAATACGACCATTTAAAAATGGCTTTATTATAATAAACTATTTTATTTTTTAAAGATATGTAAATGACTTTGTAAAAAAAAATTATCACACATTACTGTATTTGAATTAAAAAAGAAAACAAACAAAAGTGGTAATATTAATGACTACAGTGTTTGATAGTATCAAATCAATAGGTCAATATAATATTTAACCTTTTTACTTTAACTTATAATATTGTACTTTGCATGTTACTATTTACCTAAATTGATGTTTAACTTAGTTTTCTAGATTTAACCACTGCTTTAAGGTCAGTTCACATTTCTCCTGTATAATCAATTTACTGTTGTGAAACAGATGTATACCTTGTAAATGAATGACTACAACTAACTATTTTTATATTACTTTTGTCACTTAAGAATGACATTTAATTTTTTATTATTGGTACATTTAATAAATTCAATTATAAGTTAAACAATCTAATGTTATGAAAAGTCTAAAAAATTTAGTTCCTTATTATAATTTTATCAATGTTTTCTTGTGTTAATTTAGTTAAACACTATGTCTAGTGTTTTATTTTGTGATTTTCAGGCTGTTTTTTAATTTACTATTTATTATTTTACTGTAACTTTTCCTGAGTAATTCATTAAATATTTAATTTTATTCATCAGGATAAATATCAATATTTTCAAATGTACATTTTTCTTTAATAATATTTTTAAAACATTTCTTAAAAAGAAAAAAAAACAGTATATTATTTTTGAAGAATTTTATGTAATACAATTATATTCTCTCTTAGAGCTTATTCTCTTCTTAAAACATAAAATGTAAACAACTTGTCAGTATTGTTAGATTGTGTAGGTGCATTTTAAAATTTATTAAACTTAGAAAAAAAAAACACTTTTTGTTGTGGTTTAATATCTAATTAAAAAAGTAATAATTTTTTGAAGAATGGTTCATGATTTATGATTAAAGGCATCTCTGAATTGGGGAGGAAAGAAGGATGAGTCTGTATATGTGACTGACGAAAGTAGCGTAGTTGGTTTAAATTTTCATCAGTCTAAAGAAGTACTTATTCAAGACAACACTAATGGACATTATGATGTGAGTATCAGCATGTGATCTATATTAGTTTCAGGCCTAACTTGCAGTAATTCAATAAATTGTTACACATTTCCTGCTCAGTTCCTTATGACCTTTCCATTTCTGCTCACTGAACATCCTATACTAATAATCCTGTACAGACATTTTAAATGATTAAATAACTGACAAATCTTTCTGGACATTATACTTTAGCTTCCTTATTGCCTATTAAACATTTCCAAATTTTGCATTTTGGTTGTTTCTTTTTATGTAAGTGAAATTGAAAATTAATATCAATTGTAATGATCGAGGTATTTTTGTTTTGTCTTCAGACTAATTTTTAATTTACATTAATGTTTCATAAATTTGTATGACTTCACAATTTGAATCATGTGTAACAATTATGTAATTTATTTGTAACAGATGCTTCATTTATCATTATTTATCGTTTATCTACATTAAACGTAATATATGAGACTATGTATACAGTGACTGTGTATTCTGAAATTGATTCACCAGTGTTATAAAACCAACTTACTTCCATACGAGTAATACTAATATATTTTCTGCATACTAATTCATCCACAGCATATGATTTTCTTAACTAACTTACATCTTAAAGTATAAACATTATCAATTTAATATACTGAATTTCATTATTTATGCTTTCAACATATCATCATTCAGTGGAATATCCCTGGAATTTATTGTTTAATATTTCTAGGCAACATTAATTAACTGTTGGACTACAAAGAGTATTTCACTTTTTTCTACATTGTGTTCCTGTAGACTAAAGACACAGTTTCTTACCCTTATTTATTAAAAGTCTGACAGAATAGCAAGCCAAAAGATAAGCTTATCACTATCGTAACTGTAAGGAAAGAATAAATCTAAAAACTTTAACTTTTTGCAATATTTCAACAAAAAGATGCTCTTCTACCAAAAAAAGAATACAATATGTATTAATACGGTTTTTTATTCACTTCCTTAATTATCAGTGCTCATAACTCAGCTTATGATAAATAATATGTTACAATCATATTTCAAAGTCTATTATAACTATTTTTTTGCTATGCCCAAGAAGGAAGAAAATGTATAAAATATTTCTTAGAAAAATATAATAAAAGAGCATACATTCACAGAAACAAAAAAAAAATTATGTTTGAACAACTAAGAATCAAAATAACAAATATAAAGCAATACATATAGGAATTATAAGCCGATACTATGTTAAATGTAAACAATAGTTAATATAGTCTAATTCCTTACAAAAACTTACCAAAATTAATGGTTAAATTTTATTAAAGTAATTTACTTGTTTTCCATTGTTTTTTAGTTCCATGTACGATTGTAATGGCAAAAAATTTTGATTTTCAAATATCAAAGGAAATATACATTTTGACCATCCCTGAATCCATTTTGACCAGTTTCGACGTGACATCTATATGTATAAACGTATCTTGCATAACTCAAAAACGATTAGACGTAGAATGTTGAAATTTTGGATTTAGGACTGTTGTAACATCTAGTTGTGCACCTTCTCTATTGATTGCAATCAGCTGAACCAAAAATCTCCAAAAATGCCCAAATTCAAAAAAAAATCTGGATTTTGGACTTTTTCTTAACTGCAGTAATAAGCCCTCATTGAAAATTTTTCAACGATGTACAGGATGTATCAAAACTGCACCGCAATCTCTCGGAAATTGATTCTATATCTAAAAATAAGAAAAAAATTTCCAATAAACATATGCCTGAAAACGTTTTGTTAGCGAGTTACGGCTA
>JAAAKQ030074498.1:0-15300 GCA_010016005.3 Zanna intricata | reverse complement strand
ACGATCTAGTATTCAAATCCGTATAAAAATTTTTATCTTTTCTAGGACTTGAACCTTAGAACGCTCGACTTCGAAATGAGCTGATTTGCGATGCCGCGTTAACCACTAGACCAACCCGGTGGGTTACGATCTAGTATTCAAATCCGATCTACGTTATGATAGATACCATATTATTGTACGGTACTGTTTCAAAAGAATTGTTCTGATGGAACTAGAGTCTGAAAGTTATTTTATCATCAGTAATGTCTTCATTACTAATAAAAACGTTGTTGAACAACGATAACGAACAAAATTAATTTAATAATCCTCTGAATTCTTGAAAATCGTAACACTAAATGGTTATTCCCTTCTTTTTGTTCTGGAGGAGAATTCCTCTTTTTCTTAAAGTTTATGTTTTCTTTTTTAATGTTCAAGTTTTTTGTCTTTGTTTGTTGAGATAAGTTCTAGCTATTCAAGCTACAAAAGATCCGTGAAAAAATAATTTCGACATTTTAGGTTAAATTTACTCGTTCGATTAAAAATTGCATAAAATGACACAGTTCTTTGTACTTTTTTTATGCTAAAATCCAGAAAAAATAACATGCTGTGTAACGTCTTATAATCACTTTGCATTCAATTGTTTAATTTTCAATCTAGTTGTACTTTTCAATTGTTTCATTCTCAAAGTGGATGGTAACGCCCCCTGTGGGCGCTGCAAGCCTTCAAAGGGACGGCAGAATGCCCGCCTGGATCAAGGCGGATTTAACTTTACATTTATAGATTTCGTTTAATTTATTATTTATTTTTTTCTGATTTTTTTTCTTTTCCTTATGTTAGTTTTTTTTTATAGTATATACATAAACTTTTCTCTTAGTCTTTTGTATTTTTTTTGTATTTTTGGTGGTTCTTTTTTATTTTGGTTATTTGAGGATGATTATTTTTTTATTTTATCATTTGATTTAAGGATTTCCTGGATCAAGGCGGTCCAGGAAGGCGGTAGCTGATTAAAAAAAAAAAAAGAAAGCAAAAATTATGTATGGTTACTAAGAAATTTGGCTACACAAGCCTGTCCTGTAACTATACCCTGGATTATGATCGATTGCCGAATGATTTCTGATAGCTTTCCCATCATAGTATTTGTCTGTACGTGGATTTAGTCTGTAGCAACACTGCTAACCAAAAAGAGAAATCGGCAGCATGTTACCGAACGCGTCGACGTGCGATTGTTTTTAAGTAAATTCGAGCCTGATGTTAACAAACTTGTTCTTCCTTCACATTAATGTAAGTGTAATTTTTCAACTGAAAGCTTTTATTTTAATTATTGAATTGTTATATTGAATATCGCTATAGTTGTTATATAACTGTATAGATACAGTTGTAATTTTTTGGGAGAAATTTTAATAAAAATACTTACAAATATGATTAAGTATGCCTTTTTAAACTGTTCTCATTTAAAATATAAGTTTCTACCAAGAAATAGGACATACCACGTTTAAAAACAGTAATTGCAGTTGCTGTTTTTAAGAGCTCATCTTAAATCAGCAGCTGCAATTACTATTTTTAACAGTTGGTAAGTTTAAACATTTTGGGGACTACAGAAAAATTTTAATTCTCAATTTGGGCGGTGGGCGAAAAAGTTTGAGAATCAACAGTTTAGATTATTATAAGGAAGATTTGTGTATATGGTTTTGAGAATAATCTTGTTTTCCAGTTTTTTTCAATATCTCTTTACTTACATTATAGAGAAGGTTTATAATTATTTTGTTGATTGTTCTCATCATTAACATAGTGCTACAAAACATTTTGTGTTATAATCAGTAAAATGTTTTGTTACAGCACATATTTTTATGTATATCAATTATTTTGAAAACTTTACTGGATTCTTTCTGATGATAGACCAATAGCTGGCGTGTTTCACAAGATATTGTTGGGAATTATCGAGCTAATCAATATAATAAATTATATTAAAATGACAATTGTTTTTGAACTCAGATAAAATATAAACGTACTTATATCCCGCTAAAAGTACATTATAATGAACACAATATCAGAAATATCATGCAGAATAATTAACATATAATTTAACACCAGAATCAATTACATATAAAAATAGGCAAACTGACATAATATACAAAAACGTTGTAATAAATATATACTCTGTTTATTTTATTTTTTTTTATAAGAATTATAAATTACTAAAACTACCAATTAAAGCGAATTACTACGTAAGAATAAAAAGCTATTAAAATTAAAGAGTATAATTTATATATTAAAAACATATTCATGATTCGCTGACAGGTGCTAGGCGAATGTGGCCTTTTAGTACAGGTTGTCAGGGGGGTATTTGAAAGGAGCGTCAGCGAACACTGGCGGAAGCAAGCGATAAAGAATAGCAACCGTAGCCAGTCCGACAGGCACGTGCGATTAAACAACCAACCGGTTTTGCAAAATACAAACAAATAAAACAATCCTTTGAATGGTAATCAACATACCTTACCACGTTATACCCCGCCACAAGGGCATTCTTATAAAACAAGGACGAAACAGGGGTCATTCTATATTTATTCTGCCAATTGATTGATTCATTGAGTTAATTAAGAATATTTGATACAAATAAAGAGAAACGGCGAGTTACATTACTTATGCCTGCCAAATCACCATCACGGTTAAACTTTGGATCAACTGAAAACGACAACAAACGTAAAATATATTTTAACAGAGATTTAAATTTATATTAAACAACATTAATTTTAAAAATAAATTATACAAAAATAAACAAATTAAAAAAAAAATATTTATTTAAAACAGGATAAAGCTAAATAATAAAAAAAAATCATAGCAACTTCAGTTACATTATTTATTATTTAAATGCTAAAACGACTCAATCCCTAAGGAACTACGTATCTAACTATATGGATCTGAAAATCCCAGTAGGATGACTTTTCATGCATTAAGCTTATTTTATCTTTGAAATAATGTATCTATGATACTCGTTCTATTTATATTTACCAAAACAATGTCAAATACATAATTAAATAATTATATATGCAAGTTGTTTTTTATGTTGTACAACGAAAAAACTTCGTTGGTTTTTTCCAGGTAAAACTTCCAAATAAAATAACCTACTTTTTGACTCTACACAAAAAACAGTAATAACCTCCAACGAAACGGTTTGCAAATCTATAAAGATCTATAACAGATTTTTATTCACTTACCAGTTCTTTGATTTTACATATAATTAATTGTACAGATTTAAATAGGTTATATATTAAATGGGTAATATGTATGTGTGTATTGGCATGCGCGCGCTGTGTATGTACGTGCGTTTATTTTTATCTTTATATGATTTAAGTGAGAATCTGTAGCAAGATTTTGCAAAATCTGAAACTGCAATTGTCACAATAATATGTAAAAGAATCCTTTTGGTAAAAGAAAATCTTTTGAAAATTTTCAAGAAAAAATTCATACTTCGTTATCAGAAAAAAAATTTAATCATATACATAATGAAGTTTTAACCGAAGTTATCTCTCTCTTTTTCTGTTTAGCCTCCGAACTGCTTACTTGAGAGGATGAATGAGGATGATATGTATGAATGTGAATGAAATATAGTTTTGTACAGTCTCAGGTACAGCACACTTCTGCGAAGTGTAGTTAATTAAAACCCAACCACCACAGAACACCGATGTTCACGATATAATATTCAAATCCGTCTAAAAATAACCTTTACTAGGATTTGAACCTTAGAACTCTCGACTTCAAAATCAGCTGATTTGCGATGACGAGTTAACCACTAGACCAGCCGGTAGGCTAAACCAATTTTTTCTATTATTTCATATTTTTACACGACATTTTAACTTACTGCTGTTCTATATCTTCAAATAATATTGTTTGAGTTGTTTATTCAAATTGTATATCAAGCCCCATTTAATACCATTGGTAGAATTTAGGTTAAATGCATATTTTCCAGTGGAAAAATTGGTAAATACAACACAATCCGACTGAACAGTTTCTATACATTATACTACAGAACTAGGAGATGCTTATATTTACTTATTACAAATCAATAATCAACCATCAAGATTTGATATCGCATTTTGATTAATGTAGCTTGGCTTTAACCACACTAAAGAATATATAGAACATTAAATACAATCGGGTTACATATGAATTCCTCCCTACAACTAACACCTTTTAAACTAAAACAAAATTTACGTAAGATATTATCAGTGGAAGAATTCAAACTAAGTTTTTAATTTTAGTATTAATTAAATTTTTGATTTTAATAATCTAGTAAATACAACCATTTTTGTTGACACTCTAAACAAACTTATCTTTAAAAATTATTTGAAAACATGGAGAGAATAACGAGAAATTTACCAAAAACAAACATAAAAGGTTTATTATTTAAATATCATTCTCAGATTTTGTTAATATCATTAGTTTTGTTACACTAATTTTTCTACGTGTAGAATACATGAATCATTAATTTAGCCAAATATATATTCAATACACAAAAGGAACGACATCTCATATCGGTAACTTTATACCAGGTGCTACCCAAAATTTCGGGGAATTTGAATTTCGCGCGCGAACCATTGCTGGTACGACCTGCTGTCGCTAGATGTGGCTAACAGTACTCTTTGTGAATCAATGTTCCAACAGCGACGGTAAGAGGCTGTATTGTTGACTTTCGTGCGGTTGTGTTATGCTGTATTTTACTGCTTCGGTGAAGTTCTAAATGGCAGATTTTAATGAGCAAAGAAAAAACTGGTCCAGAAACCCATCGCATGCTTGTGGAAGCATTTGGTGACAATGCTATGAGTAAAAGTAAAACTTTTTTGTGGTACAAACGATTCAAAAATGGACGAACAGTCGATGACGATGAGCGTTCAAGAAGAACATCAACAAGCACAACACCGGAAAACATCGCGAAAGTGCGAGAGGCTATTGTTGCAGATTGTACACAAACAATCCATGATGTTTATGCAATCTACAAATGTCATATGGGTCTGTGCAACGCATCTTTTCGGACAATTTGAACATGGACGCATTGCTGCAAAATTCGTACTGAGACCCCCAGCCATAGCTAGCTGTTTGGAATTTCTTGGCTTCCAAAAAGACGGTAGTGATTCCCCACCCAGATCTTGCCCTGTACGACTTTTTTCTTTTGAAAATAAAATTTCAATTGAAAGGTCGTTTTAACACAATTGAGGAGATTCAGAAAGAAACGCAGAACGTGCTTCGAACACTTACACCTGCAGACTTCCAGGGATGAAATCATGGGAAAAACGCTGGGATCGCTGTATCAATGCCCAAGGGGACTACTTTGAAGGAGACAGTGGAAATTAAAAGTTATGGTAAGCTATTTTACTTTTATGGTAAAATTCTCCGAACTTTTGGGTAGTACTTCGTATATTACTTAGATATTTACTGAATTCGTTCTGATAACGCGGGTGAACATGAAATATACACAATACTTTGGTCTAGTTATTGACGAGTTGTATTTTATAGCACATTAGATTAAAATAGGAGACAATAAAACGTAATATTTTCAAATATACTAATGGTTAATGTTTGTATTTTAACAACACAAATACGATTTCAAATATTTTATATAATGGCCATACATCCGTATTCCTGTAAACTATAGCATTTATATTTTCTGCATCATTGGAATTTACTTCATAAATCATTTAATAGATCCCGTTTATCTTAATTTGCGGATGTTAGTCACTAGCCGAAACAGCGTTTTACTACGACTATGACGTCACTAGTCAATACCAACACTAACCTCTCCATTCTCTCCCACCTACAAACCACTGTGGTAATATCGAACCAGTACGTATTAAATCCCTATGTAAACTTTCCAGTACCCATCAATTCACATAAATTTAAACTACTTTATTTATTTATTCATTAACATTCTGTATTTTATCTATAAATAACTTAATAAAAAAACTTCAAAAAATAGGGCATATATTTTTTAATAAAGTAAAAAAACAAAAAACAAAAAATGCTAGCTGTAGCTCCTGAGAAACGTAATCTCTGACTGTGGATATCAATATTCCGTGTTAAATACAAAGATAATTCAAATATTAAAAAAATAAAATCTATATTTTTCAATAACTTCAAAATATCAATCAGAAGGAATAACTGCATAAAAATAATAAACGCCTATAGTAATTCAAATCCAAATTTAGAAAGTGACAATTCTAAAACTGGTGTGGGTCAATTATTAAAACACAAAATAGATTTTTTTTAAATATCTGTTTAGCCTCCGGAACTACCGTAAGGTATTATTTCAGAGGATGAATGAGGATGATGTGTATGAATCTAAATGAAGTGTAGTCTTGTACAATCTCAGGTCGACCACTCCTGAGAAGTGTGGTTAATTGAAACCCAACCACCAAAGAACACCATTGTATATCTGAATCTGGCTAAGCGGTTATTTAATCCAGCTGATCACTTCTAAACTCAACATTTTTGGAGATAAGAGAGGATTTTCACCAACGAACCTTATCTCAAGTTGGTCTTAGTATCACACTAAAACGTCGTTCGCTGATTTATGGTAAGCGCTTAAATGTTTATTAGTGATGTGTGTCTCCAGTTATGAATAACGTTACCTGACTCCCAAGAGACTGTAGGCGAGATGATGCTAGTGCCTGGAGGGAACCTCAGATGTACCAATAAGCAATGTTGTTTGTCATCTTAAGCGATCCCTCTGTTAGACGACCGTCAATTTACCATTACCCATCCTTTTGTAGTACTGATACTTCTTTCTTGTGGTTTCTGTCTAGTTTTTCTAGACACAAAGTGGACCCACGCTAAAGATACCTGTATGAGTCATCCTAACTCTGTTATTCACTTAAGTTTAGTTCCTTCAAGCCTCTCTAGACATTTATTTCCTATATAGTGGCTGATAAAATAGCTCAACTTGGGTGTCATCAATTTCCCGCTAGAGAAATGCACAGAAGCAAGATTTAACCAAGCCTTTAGATATATATTTAATAACATTCTTCTCAGTATTTTTCTAATACTTTTCGTGGGCGTAGCTTTCTAAATACAACAAATATTCAACACCAGGCGTAATAAGAGAACTTAACTGTGACGTGGTCTTCCATGATTTCCCCGCTAAACCAAACATACTGTCGCACATCGGCCTGTCAATTCCACCAATATTCAAAATAAGTTCATCCATACAAGTGACAGCATCACTTTGTTGACCACATGGACTGAGTACATAAAAACAATATTAATTTCAGTGAAAACAATTCAGATTATTATCATTATTATTATTATTATTTCTTGTACATCGGGTTCTTTACATATACAGCACCTTCATGAAA
This sequence comes from Zanna intricata, assembly GCA_010016005.3. NCBI lineage: Eukaryota > Metazoa > Arthropoda > Insecta > Hemiptera > Fulgoridae > Zanna > Zanna intricata. Next base: position 7,975 of record JAAAKQ030074498.1, on the reverse strand, counting down.
GAATGGTAGGTTTCTGTGTATCAGATGAAGGCAATAAGAAAATTTTGAGAAGTTATATTGGAAACTCTGATAGCCTCCAACACAATTGTTTGTGTAACAGCAGTTCAAACCACCACACTAGTTTTGTATTGCTCCTGAGGTGTCTTCAGTTTTTTCTATGGTTACTGTTCAAGAAAAACTAAAGTCCGTAATTTTAGTTCAAGATGCATTTGGAAGTGAATACGAAAAAGAACCAACGCATGAAAACAATACATGACGTCGGTTCTAACAATCCGAAGAAACTGGATCTGTTCACGAGGAAAAATCACCTCTCTTTTTCTGTTTAGCCCTCGGAACTACCGAAAGGTATTACTTCACAGGATGAATGAGGATGATATGTACGAATATGAATGAAATGTAATCTTGTACAATCTGAGATCGACCACATCCGAGAAGTAGGAGTTTATTGAAACCCAACCACCAAAGAGCACCGGTATCCACGATCTAGTATTCAAATCCGTATAAAAGTAACTACCTTTTCTAGGATTTGAACTCTCGTACTCTCCACTTCGAAATCACCTGATTTGCGATGTCGCGTTAATCACTAGATCAGCCCATTGGGCAGGAAAACTCACTAGGCAGATGAATATCAGATGAAACTGTTGAACAAATTATACAATCTGCAATCAGAAGTCCTAATAAAATAAATCCATCTGTCGGTTGAAACCTGATGATGGATAAAAAGTTTCAATTTTGATGTTGAGATTTTCTACATAATTAATGAAAACGAATCATTTTTAGACGAAAGAGTTTTTATTGATAAAACTACTTTCTACATTAATGGGTGTGTTAACAGACACAATTCATGAATATGGAGTTCTAAAAACACACATGCAATTTTTGAGAATCAACGCGACACGACTAAAATTAATTTTTGGTGTGGTGTGATGAAAAATCATGTAATCGGGCCTTCTTTCATCTCTCAAAAAGCTGTTAATGGAAATGTTTATCGCAATATGTTAAACAATTACCGCTTTCCTCAACTGGATGGACTCGAAAACATACTCGTACAACGAATTCACTTCCAACAAGATGGCGCATCCCCGCTTTTTAATGCATTCGTCAGCCAAATTTTGAACAAAAAATTTGGACATCGATGGACCTATACCCTGGGGGCCAGGAAGGACCTATACCCTGACTTCCAAGGAGTCCAGACCTGATACCTTTAGTGGTATATAAAACACATTGTTCATTCGCAAACAATACGCGTCATACATAGCGTAATTGTTCGAAAGGATTAATGAAGCAATTGTAAACATAACAGAAGATATATTAATTCGGATATGAGCAGGAACTGAGTATCGATTCGACATTTACCGAGCGACTAACAGTGCATATACTGAAATTTATTACTTATATAAAAAAAACTGTTTAGAGATGACAAATTCCATAAATAAATCATCGACATCAATGATGATCGACATCAATCATCATATATGTTTGTTTTCATGTTCAAAATTCCATCATTCTTTTATGACGAATCTGTATATAACAGCCATAAAAAAGGCTGGACCTTGACTCTAAAAAATATAAATAATGTAAAGCAACAAATTATTGAATATTTCCTGCTGAAACTCAATTATATATATCACTTCAACTAAGGAAACTTTTTCCATAAGGTACAACATGATTTATCAAGAATTGATTAATTGGAAAAAAAAATTTACTGCTTTGTATTTGATTATCTTAGAAAAAATAAAAGTCTACTGTTTATTGGTGAAAAAAATCCAATAATTTTTTTGTTTCATGAAGATTAGGCGACTTTTGAAAAAAAATGTTATTTTTTTAGAATATTTTTTTTAGAATATTTTTTTTAGAAAGTAAAAAAAAATTTTCTTGTATATAAACTTTAATTAAACATCGGGAAATTTCTCAGTTTCAATGGAAATGTCTATATATTATAATGATCAGTAAAACATTACAGATAAAGTAATAGAAGAAAAATAATTAACTATGCCACTTCCATTTTTCTTTCTACTTTTTGTTTTATCTATTTTAGGAAAAATGAAAATAAAAGACTATTAATCACAGCTACAAAACTAGTCTTTTGTTTCTTTGTTCATGATAGTTAATTACGCTGTTTCATCCTTGACGTTTTATATCTTACGGTTTTATAACTAAAACGAATTTTTAGAGACAAAACTTTTATTGTAATTTACTGTACATTTATTTTAATCGGGCGGTAATAAGCTATTTCGTTATTTCTCCATCTACATAAATAAAAGCACAACCCTTGAACAGCTTTCGATAAAAATTAGCAAATACAGGCTGACATTCATTTCGGCTATCTTCTAATCTCAACGGCTAGCAAAAGGCAAATCAAATAATTTTCGAAAATCGATAACGATGTCGAAAATTAAAAAACAAGTTCTCGTGAGAATAATATATATTTCTAAACTCTGCCTCTAACAGTAGTGATAAAACATATTTTAAAGGATTTAAACATGTCACCGATACTTCTTAGCGACTCTCTTTCGATAGGTTCCAATAAATGCCCTTCATTTTTTCAGTCCTCACATCTTCCTTGATTTAATTATTGGTTATTCCATTTCTATAACTGTTTGTAAACATCCCTTCGTTCTACTAAATCCCTGGTTTTTTTTATCTTTTTATCACTTCTTCGTTCACATTTCCCTTAATAATTCTTCGCTGAAAAAGATTTCTACATAGAATGAACTCTAATTAAAATGTCTTTTTATTATCTTCGTCAAATTTCTCACCTCTCCTTTTTCTCTCAATACTTCTTTCTCACTTTACCCATCCATTTCACGATTTCATTCTTCTACAGATTTAAAAACTTCTCAAATGTTTTCCGTTTTCACGAAACGTTCTCAATTGGGATCCAATCATAACGCACTCTACAAAAACCATTTGGTTAACCTATTTTTTAATTCAGTATGGTTCCCTACTGCTGTCAGACATCCTTTCACAATTCTAAATCTCTCTTCCTGTAAATATTTTGCTTCTTACATCCTCACCTTTGACTAACCTAACTCCTTTTCGAGAAACCAAACTTCTCAAATACTAAAGTAACTTTACCTGATGATAGGCTCTACGAATTTTTCAAATTAATTTGATTTCATTACGTAAGTATTAAGATTGTTTAGTTAATTTAAATTAATGTATAGGATTGATCCTCATTAATTAGATACAATGTTATTTCATTATTATTAAAAATAAAATCAAAATACTACTTTTAACTATTTCATTTTTTCCCCTGCAGTAAAATATAAGCGGAAATTTATAATAATTTTTCATTCTAGAAGTAGAAAAATTCTTAATAATTTTTTTGGTGTTAACTAATTTTAAAAATCTGCTTTTTAGAAATTTAAAATTTCAGAAAAAATTTTTATCCATGATTAATATAGCTCAGGATAATTTTGTAAATTCACTAATTTGAACTAATTGCAATCTACCGAAATTTAGCTTTCTAAATTAAATGAGAAGCATCACTTTTCAAGTGGACAGCGGACAGAAGTAAAGAGAGAGGCTATTAAACGCATATGATTGCTTATAATTAAAATAATCTGCAAAAAACATAGGGATACTATGTACTATAACGAGAGACTAAGTCATCTATTTAAAAGACAAGCTCTCAGATAGCAGCGAAGTACTGGCCCTGACCTAAAGCTAAAGTGTAGTAAATAACCGCAATTAGAGGAAGCTAGTTAATTCCGGCTCTGGCAGCGATCCACGCCCCCGCAAGAGTTCAACAACCCTCAAATATTCCTCAATTCTGCACCCTCATAACTGACTATTTGCACGAATGTCACACTATTAATGAATTAATAATTAAACCTGGCGCTTATTCAGATTACTAATGTATTATATGGTAAATAATTAAACAAATACCACAGAAATACAACAACAATAAAATTGAACAATTTTGCCCATTTATCCGCAATTTTTTTTTTTAAAGTAAAGTAAGAGCTACATAAGAAACAAGACCCACCTGATTATTCATTACAAATTATAAATTTATTATTATTTTAAATTTATATGAGTAATTAAAATCATTAAATAACACTACACATTACATATTTTGAATTGCAAAAAAAAAGTAATGTTTATTATGGAAATTTTGTAGTATTTATAGGCAATGATAATTTTGACCAAATTATTTTTAACATTCAGTTTAATATATATAAACTATTTTACCAGTCCAGTAAATTTAAACAAGTAACTACATGCATGAAGAATAACCCTAACAGTTACTGAAATAAAATAATTAGAGAACACTTAAAAACCGTTTACAAATCAAGAAAATCTGAAATTAGATATGGATTTTCTACTGTTAAACAATCATCATCACACTAATTACTTAAATAGCCGCAGTAATTTGCCTGAGCTAAGGTAGCATAATAATTAGTATTTTAATTAAGTAGTTGAATGAACGGTTTGACGAAAAGTAAAGTTTATTTTAATTCTTTTCTTTTTTTTTTTTTTTATTTTATTTTTAAGTAAAAAAAGTTAAATTTCTGAAGAGGAATCGTAAGAACCAATATATCTTTATTTTTTTACGGTATGATAAAGCCAACCGATTAATCGGCTGTTTAGCAAACTAAATTTTTTTATATGTATAATAGAGCGTCTTGTGACATATATTTTGCTCTATCAATGAATTCTGTTGGAAACGCTATATTTATACTTAGCTCTGGCAACGTAACCGGAATCTTACTTTAGAATGATTTTCTCTATTCCAGTTTCTTAACTCTTTCATTAATTTCTATGACCTTCAGCGACTAAGGTCAGACAGCTATTCAGTCGTTTCTATGCGGTAACTTTTGGCAACACAAATACCACTTGTTATAACTGACCCTATCAGTTGTACAGTAAATAACCGTTCCTTTATCTCTTACCTGCCCTCAGTACAAAACTACTTCAGCACAATACCTTATACTATTATATTAACTATAATACCTTGTCTATTTATCACTTTAATTAGTGTTTGCAAGTGATAAATTTTATTACTATCAAGTCATTATGTTATTACTTAAAATTCTTTATTACTGCTTATTTTCTAAGGTATGATTACATATATAACAATTTTCTGTTTATCTAGAGACTCTAATATAGCATTTGTTTTAAAATCGCTCAATTACCTAGAACGTGGTCGTAATGATATAATAACTTATAATTCGTTAATGATCAACGTAACTAAGTAAAAAATAAAATAACTGCACAACATATTCATGAAATTTATACGACAAATACAGATTTTATTTATTACAATAATTTTGGTTGTCTCTGAGTGTAATAATGACTGCAATTCATACAGTTTAATGCCTATATAACTTTTTATAAGATTATACTTCCAGGTGCTACTTCCCATTATTTGAATCACATGCAACACCAATTCAGATTATCATGTCAGCAACGAACATATAGCTATTACTAATATGAAACTACATTTCATTATTATTATCCTCCGGGAAACAAAATCTTATAAAGGAAACTAATTTGTAAAAATTTCTTAATAGTATTTTAATGAACCAACATGTGAGCTAATATTTTTGAAAACTTTTCACATAATTTTTTAAACAAAGTTGAAATTAAAATAAATAAAATTATAATAAATTAAACTAACAAAAACCTTTTTCATTTATAAACAGAAAAATTAAACTTAGCTAATATGTAAATAATAATCTTATGAGTAAAGTTCTGCTGAACGAACATACTATAAGTAAACACCACAATAAACCGTTTCTACTGAATAAATTTCGGTTCAAATGTTGATAAATTAACTTCAAATTACCGGTATATAATTTGAAGTATTTATTAAAAATAAACTTTCATTGTATGATACCATTAAATTTTACTTATTTAAATTTCAAAAAAATATATACTACATTTACTGAACCAATTTATTTTTCTATGTCAACAACGTCAGATAATCTATCTTTGCTATGTGTTTTCCAAAAAAAAATATGTGGTAAAATAAATTAACGGTTTTTGTTACGCGATGTACACATACATTATAAGTTTATAAAATAAAATAATGATTATTATTTCAGTCCTGAATAAATCTCCTGAAACAACAAATAACTATCTTAAGAAATTAAAACAAAAAATTACATAGATTATTTTCCAAAAAAAAATATAATTATAACCATAAAATAGAAATGGTAGTATCTTTAATTTGTATTTTTCCTTAAATAATATACTACTAGTAAACCTACCCCATAGAATAAGTATATAATTATATCGACATTAATTTAATGTAATTAATAATAACGAACGGAGGTTATTTAAAAATATTACAATTATAGATTAATGATTAAAAAATGTTTTTAAAATATCAAATACTCTGGATTTGACTGAAATAATAACCATTATTTATTCTTATTCGTAAGTGATTCTGAATTCCAGAGTGCGTATCTCAGGACGTCGGTGTTCATCGTACCACTTTCAATAAAACAGTAAACTTTATAATGGATCGTATTATTCAAAACTCTGATTAATGGATCCATTCCATTTTTACTGTAAGAGATTAACGTGGCAAAGCTTCTGTGGCGGTCACGATTCCAGCTGTAAACAGAAACTGGGCGGTAAATAATATTAAAAAAAATAAGGAAGCTAATATTTGGGGGTGAGTTCATTAACAGGAAAAGTTACGCATCAATTAATGTACAAGCGACTCGTGCGTGATGTTGGAGAAAAATTTCGCAGTAAAAGTGCTGAATGGCCTAGGAATGTACATGATGCTAGGTTATGGTGACATGGTCTGTTAGAGATTTATTTTCTCGGCAAATGGAGCGGCTAGATTACTGGGATAATCAAGGTAATAATCAAGGTACGGTATTTCTCCATGATTAATAATATTACAGCTCCTTCGGATAGAGTACAAATATTTTAATTTAACTCACAGTAAGAAGTAGATAATTATAGAGTTTTTGGAAATGAAAAAATGTTTCCCGACTCTGGGTAATTGTGTTAAGACTATCTCGCTTGAGAGAGTGCAAAATTGATTGTATGTTACGCTGTTTTACACAACATTACAAAGTACCTAAATGACCATCTCGAGTTAGTAAACGATGAAGATGAATTTGTTGATGATGACCTGATCAACTGTTTGAGAGTAGATTAACAATGGAGGGGGATTTCCCCTTCCATTAATCTATGGTTTTAAATCTGTTATTAATGAGCTAATTTTTCCTTTAACATTTTCAGATTGAGTACTTTGTAGGGAGATGTCTGCAATGTCTTGTTTTCTGGCTAAACTTTCCCGAACTTTATTCAACAACGGATTTTCTTTTTCATTACTTATTAATTTCAGAAGTGTAGTTTCCGACGGTTTCAATTTAATCTTTTTTTTATTTCCCACCGCTTTAATTTCGGTTTTCTTCTTCACTGCAGATTTAAAATATTTTTGTTGACTGCATCATTGTTACCGGTTTTCCAGTATTTTTTTTGAAAGTGTCTCGGGAGTGCCGCAAGATTCAGTTTTATTCCTAGTGTATTCTGTTGACCTCTCTTGTTTTGCCCGGAATGTAGAGTTCCGGACAATGTTAGCCATGTGCTGGACGTCTGTCCTCGGTATGAGTTTGCGCGTGACAGAGTGGTTAGGGAACTTGAGAGATTACGCTCAGGCCTGGATTTAAGGGTCAACTGGAAGACCCGGGATGAGTGGCAGCTTGTCGCTGGCTTCCTACGAACCATTACGTCTTCCAGGATTGCGGAAGATGTTTAGGAGGTAGAAGCCTGGGTGGCCAGGGTTCCGGCTCGTCCAGTTAAGTGGTTGGACATAGGCTATTTTGGCGACGAGCCACGGTTATTTTCTTAATACTGAGTTTGCAATGTGGCATAGCTTTGGCGGGGCAGTCACTGCCTTTTAGGTTTGCGCTGCTTTGCTGGAGCGTCGGTAGAAATATCAGGCTTGGCATCGCCGGGGTCGGTTCGTTTGTGCGGGCGACCTTGGTGGTGTTGTGTCTGATGT
>JAAAKQ030074476.1:0-10934 GCA_010016005.3 Zanna intricata | reverse complement strand
TATGTTGACAAAAAATTTTTTTAATAAAACATTTTCATGAAACAGAAGATTATTACATTTTCATTTACACTTGTTATACCACTACACTGGAAATTATACATAAAATTTTTTTATTATAGTGCTTTAGTAGTAATACTCAAATAATACCCTTTTTTCTTATTCCAAATAGTAAATTTTTCTGGTTATATAAAAACCTAGAAAGAACTCAGTTCGACTACCTGTTTTATGAAATATACGAAAAAAATGAAAGAAAAATATGACTTGAATATGGCTTTTAAAGAGTCATCTACTGGGTGAGCAATATAAAACCGAATCCACACCGCTGCAGAATCGGTAGGTTATGGTATATCTTCAGAGGATGAGATGACTGGATTGTAGCGTGTGTGAAAAATGCCATGCCCGATCGGGATTCGAACGCGGGACCTCCTGATGAAAGGCCGAGACGCTACCACTCGCGCCACGGATCCGGCGATACGGATGAACTAAATAAGAGAAACATAACGTAATTTAAATGTTGCATTTATTTACCTTATTCTTATAAAACATGTTCAAAATGTTTTTGAACGATGCCACCCTGGGCATCGATGCACTTTTGTGCTCGACTGATCATATTGAAAGTCGTCTGACATAAAATGTTGTTGTCAATCGCGTTGATTTCTCGTTGAATGTTCACCTTAATTTCATCAATACTGTGGGGATCAGATGCATAAACTTAATCTTTTAAGTAGCCCCAAAGGAAAAAAAATCGCAAGTAGATAACTCTGGGGAACGTAGAGTCCACCGTCCTCTGCTGACAGCTAGTTCTTTTCTGAAATGAAAGCTAGTTCAATTTTTGTGACACGTTGCTCCGCTTTATTGGAAGAAGCTGTATTATTTTTCATTATCAGTCAATTACGCATAGAATTCCTCGAAAATTGTGAGGTAAACTTTTGTATAAATAGTCCGGTCAAAAAATGTTGGTCCCGCTACACGAATACCGGAAACGGCACACCAAACACCAATTTTCTCATCGTGAAGTGGACGCTCGAATATCTTGTGAGGACTCTTCCTCATCCAGTACCTGGTGTTCTGCGAATTAAATTGGTCAGATAAATGAAACCATACCTCGTCTGACATGAAATACGACGTTGGGTCTATCTCTCCAGGAACAATGTTTTCGAGAAGCCAGTTACAACAATCAAGTTGTTTCAGTTTAGTTGTCTCTTTCAGTTGTTGCACAGTTGTAACGTGGTACGGTTTCAAATTTAATTCATACGACAAGATGTGTATTTAACATGAGATTGTTGGGATAACTTACGTAGTGATTTTTTTGGACTTGCAGTAATTTTCCTTTCAATATGTCAAAGTCCTAACGGAAGGTTGCCTATTTCGATTTGCATTTGCAACCGAACCGGTTGTACGTAATTTTTTTTTAACTAAATCCAATATGCTACTTTTCTCTGGGGCACAGGAATTCGGAAATTTTTCCACGAATACTTGACGTGACTTTTTCAAACGATCCAGAAAGAATATAGGTCTCAACTATAGCTATTCTCTATTGGATTAAATAAGACATTTTACACTAACACAACTGCACTCACAATACTACAGGTATACTGAAATAAAACGTATACTACAGCGACACATAACCACCTGACAAACGGAAGCAACAATTAGTGGTAACATATACATCCACTAGTCGTACTAATTGTGTGAGTCTTTCATCAATAGTGTTTGGTAGCGGTTTCATTATGGGTTCAGTTTTATGTTGTTCACCTTTATATATAGGTAAAAACTAGCATTACAAATTGCATCATTTAGCTTCTTTTTTTAAAGTAAATTTGAAATCCGCTTCCAATACAAACAAAAGTAATTTTTATCATTGCTTTTATTCTAAAAACTCGTTAAAAATATTTTTTTAAATACAGTTTCCCGTATATAATATTTATTTCAATTATTTTCACTTGTTCCGCAGTATTTATTGACTGTTTAACAATCTAAATGGTCAAATATTTTTAGATTTTTAAGTAAAATTTTTATGAACTGCTTTTGAGTGTAATCTTATTTTCTGATTTAAAATTTGAATCATATTGTACTGTAATATTTTTAATATTAACGCTACTGAAATCAAACACTCAACCGATCACAACTAGAAATATCACATATTCAATAAGAATAACTGTAAGTACTGTTCGACTGCCATTAAAAGCGATTTTAGAGAATTATGTCTGATTATTTATAATAATGCTGGTTAGTTACCAAGTATAACAACATGCGACCTTTTTATAGAGGGACCCGTATTCCGCAGCAACTATCTGCGTATGAAGGTCATAAAACACGATCGTTTCACTGTACTCCGGATTAGAACGTTTATAGCGTACAAACTCCGCAATGTTAACAACAGTTGTTCAATCACTAGAACTATTATATGCCTTGAGTGAGAGAAATCTCATTCAAGTAATAATGTGACATCATACTACGTATTTACAAGAAGCGTGTTTGATGCGATCAAACACGCTATCAATTTATTGAAAAGAGACCCGAAAACGACGACGTTAGCGAATATCAGGTGTTGCGTCGTCCTACAGAGACAAAAAAAAATTCAAAGAACATTTTACCGAAATGCAAAGAGATCATGAATCAAGGAAACATACTAATTCGTCGAGGGCGACAACAAAATAAAACTGAAGCGTGTAATTAGAACAGATTATAGAAAAATTATTGGATATCGATTGTGTATTTTCCAAAGCAGTTAAATTGATTTCTAAAGCTTAGTATAATCCAAATTTTTAATTTTATTATTATCATCATTATTATTATTATTTAATTCTACTTATTATTATTATTGTTACTATTATTAGACGTTGATATTTCGAATTTTTAGCTTAGAATGCCGAGATTAAGGAATCATCGCCTCCCATGCCTGAGTCAGAGAATGCGTCTTTCGCCATTGACAGAGATATTGATATTTATTCATAGATTAAACATGACACTGAAATGTTTGTTGTGAGATTTGTTAAGAAGATCAAAGATCAGCAATATTTAATTAAATATATTTAAAAAACAATTAATATTATAACTGAAATTAATTCATTTTTAATTAAAAAAAAATTAAATTAATATAATTTGTATCGCTTCTCTTAACTGTGTGATATACCAACGCTTTGCTGTTCTATTGTACACAATAAATAATTATTGTAATTTATGATCATTAAATAAAATTGAATTAATACAAATTTTGAATTAAAAACCAACCTTATCTATCTGTTTAATAATTTGGAGCTCTTTCAATGATTGTTGTAATTCATTCCTTGAAGCAATATTTCCTGCCCCACTGTCCACAGTTTAGTTCATGTTTTAATACTGAAACGCCAAAACGATTCATTAATTTCTAATATTTTCGTAAAAATAAGTTTTCCATCGTCCAAAATTAATACTTTGTCGCCTCATTCTTTCAATTCAAAAACTGGTTCCACGGCGTTAATTGAGTTGATTACAACATACCGATTGAAATTTTATTAAAAAACCGGGTCCTTAAATACTGATAAACAAGGAAATGGTGAGATTTCCATATTTATATCAATGACCTGCGATAGGATGGGTTTGTTTCGATGTGCAATTTGTGTTTATCTCCACTAGTGCATACGCAGGAGATTAAACGAGTGGGAAGTTCATGCATTCCCCCCTTTTTAACAACTATAAATATTATACCTTTGTTATATTTTACTTAAATATCGCAAAAGGGGTAACAGAATTTTGATAACCGCTAGGTTCTATTATTTTTTTATCATTGGAGTCTCAAAACTACCAAGTAATCGGTATTTTAAATTGCCTAGAAAGAAAAACAGCAGGTACAACAAAATAATAACAAGACTCTGACATGCACTTATTGAAATGAGTTAGCTTTTTCGTCTATGAAGATAAATTAATAGTTTTAAGTAAATATTACATAACTAATATGTTTTAATTATCATTTAAAAAATAATTAAATTCACATGGGCGTACATTCTTTAACTTAAATATTCCTTTACTATCATCAATACAATAACTACAAAATATAATTAAGAGCTATCACTACGTATTATATATTTTTGTTTAAAAAATTAATAATAAAACTGACCAAGAAGCTCTTCGAGAAGCGATCTAGCACCAAGCGTGGCTGCTGCTTCGGGATCTCCTCCGGTTAATATTTCCAAAACAGCACGACTCGTAGGATCCCGTCCTGGTTTACTCGTATTCTTAGCTTCCCATTTAAGATAGGTCCATTTCTTTCTAACATCACCCTCGGTACGCTGTATACCTTCAACGGCGGTAACTTCTTGAGCCACTTCTTGCCACGCTCTGGCCCATATCTGACCACCGGCTGTACCGAATAAAACAACCTCTCTACGTTTTTCTACGGCGGATAAAAGCACTTCGACTTCTCTCGGGGTGAAATTCGTTTTTCTCTGTTTAATCATTACTCCAGGTCTCATTATTTTCGCGTACATATCATTATTAGCTCCACCACCGCCGCCTGAGATTTGGTAGACTTCACCGCTGTTAGCGTTTACCTTGTATAACTCATTACTGGCAGCCATTGTCAGGAAATTGAGATCAGGCGCACACTCCATATTTGGGAACCTATGATGGAAATTGAAACGCTACGTTAGCCAAATTATTCTATTAACAATGCTTTTAAAATAAAATATTGTTTTTTAAAAATAGTGACAAAATAAGAAAAAAAAAAAATATTTTGTATCCAATCACCTCAAATTACACTAAAAAAAAAAAAAGGTTTAATTAATAATTTTATTTACAAATTAATTCCTGCATACACTGCGTTAATTTAACTTATATAAGCAATATGCCTCATCATTAATTGGTGAATGCACTTGTAAGACCTCATCTACTTCATAGATGAGAGCGGGCGGTACACCCAGTAACAGCAGCAGCAGCGCACTACGAGCCCTGCTGAAAACATTGGATTCAATTCGAATTACTCTCAATAAAACAGCAATATAACAAATGAGTGAATAATGTTAAACGAGGAATAAATAGGAGTACCGGCACAACAAGCGCTACTCCCTTAGCTACCACAGTTTTTGAAGCGAACAACTCGTCACAGTCTTATCCAACATTATCTAAAGATATTACTATTTAGACATTTATTCCTCCTGAAGGCATTAATCAATTCGTTTTAAGACAGTTACTGTTTTATTGATTCAAACTTATTCAGTTTTCAGTATCACCCGTGATACAAGAAGGCTGCTAACGGAAGTTGATGACGCATTATTATAATATATATTTAATAATTCTGTACTATAGAGTCTTACCTGAGTAATTTAACGATTATCTGTTAAAAATACACTTTTGAACGAATAGGAATTGTTCATTTATCTAATAATTCTTGGCCAAATACACTTTTTTTCTAGTACTTCAATCCAATAGTAGTGCGACTACTAACAGCCTTAGACTATTGACCAACTAAAGATTACATCGTTTTCAAATAATTAGCTTTTAAAATTTTACTATACACTATAAAAGCTATAAGCCTGAAAGTGCTAACAATTAATAAAATTAGATAAAATATTTAATCTGAATAGTTTTTAAATAAATTTTAGATCAATTTAGAACGATTTTGAAATTATGCAAGTTTTATAATTATAAAATCAAACTAAATCGTGTTTAATTTTTATTTAAATCAAAAAATAAAACTAAATTTTTTACAATATTATTAGAAGTAGAGATGTTTTAGGTTCTATGCAAATTCCGGAAAATTTTAGCAACACTATAAATTTTTTTTTCCAATAAGTAAATAATTTCCCTTGAGATTTAACAGTTTACTTAACGCATTGTTTCACAAGTACACAAAGAGGGAATATTTATTTGTTACTTTACACTATCTGTTCTAATCTTTTTTATAGCTGTGACGAATATAAAGCAACTGAGATACAGAAAGCACCATTCAGAGTTACTTTCTCATACAGAAATGATGTTTAATATACTAATGTTCTGTTAACCCTGTGGTAAACAGAATGAAGGGTATCGTTTTTTTCATGTTGATAAGGAACAGTCCATTCGACTCGGTGAAGAAATACTTCATATCTAACATTTTACAGTAAACCTGGTATGGTATAATACTTTTTTCTTGGATAATTGTACTCTCATTTTGTGGAATAACTTCTGACCTACGTCAGGTTGCCTACAATCATTATTGTTATAGAACTTAATATATTAGTAAAATTTACACAAATTTTAAAATGCATAATTATGAAAAACAAAAACAAAAAAACGATGTAATCTAAGCTGGATATAAATTAACTATTTTTTAGTCAAAATTTTATTTACTTATCAGTTAATGAGATTAAATACCCCCACACAGTATCTAAGTTATAATTTTTATGTAAATTCATTCATTTAAATGAATATTTCAACAAAAACATTCTAATCAGAAAATTACAAATAGTAATAAATTTACGATATTACGATATATAGTTTTAAATTCCAGACGCTGTAAAAAATCTTCCAGCTTAATATGATATACGGGAATAAACTATCTTACAGTAAAAAGTTTATATTTAATATTACTAATTATACAATATTATTAAAGAGTGTTCAAAAACAAATCGGCAGGACTAAATTTTAGATCTCCAGTCTAGCCGGTTTTTTGTGTGTCTTGGAGAAAAAAGGAGAGATATTGCACACTACTTTTTAGTTATTTTAGCGTATAAAAAATATGGAAATATGCGAACATCTAAAAGTCAAAATCGAAATTCTAAGAATTCTTAGATTAGTAACGTATTTGAGTATTCTGTCAATTATTGCTGACATGTTATAATAAATATTAGATATAGGTTGTGTATTAATCAATATTTTTCCTTGGAAAAAAAAATACCATATATTTAGATTTATTTATTTTTTTGTTTTTAGTGTTTTAAAACACCATATTAATTTGAAATTATTTATTTATAACAGACGAGGTAATGATATAACTATAAAGTTTAAAGCTTAATAATTTGATTCATTATATATATATAGCGGCAAAAAAAAATTTGTTCTTATTACTCAAAATTACCTTTCGTTTGAATTACTTAATTTTATAAGATTACTGAAATTTTTCTTCAAAACAACAGAAGAAAACTAAAACTATGTACCTTTTTATTATCGCTCTCTTGTAAAATTTGCAAAAAAGGGTTTAAGATATATTTTATTAATTTCCAGAAAATCTAATTTTCCTCCTTTAATTCTGTCGATTTTAGATTTACGGTTTATCATTTATCAGCCGGATAAATAATTTCAGTCAGAAATATTTATTCTTAAAAACGATAAAAACTAATATTTTATAAGAAAAATTTATATATCTTAATAAAACGATACAGGGAAATAATTTTTGAGGGGTATAAAGATATTGCTCTTTAAAATTTTGAGACGATGTATAAACAATAAATATGTGAAAATATATGAACTGTGATTCATAGGTAAAGTAGTAAATAATTTTATTTACTTACGATAAAATTATTACATACATTTATATAATTAAAACTATATATAACGATCTTTATTTTATTTTGATATAATGGAAAAATTTAAAAAAAATATTTGTTATTGATTATGCAAATAGCGTGACTGTTTCCTCACTCCTTAACAGCATTCACAGAGAACCAGCAATAGTGGATGTAAAATTTATCTTTGTTAATCTCGTTGTAGACTGCACAATTCAGTGAATCCTGCAAATTAGTGCAGGCGGTGTTATATTGTAAAATAAGTCGGGTCCCAATTTGTATCACGATACATCGTACTGATACTGCAGTGCAATAATAATAATGCGTATCTTTATCGTTTCTGTTACATTAGGCTATTACCAAGAAAGAAAAAACCGATTAAAAAATAAAGAATTTTTCAAAATAACCATATTTTTGAGTGTAATTACATGTTAATTTTAGGCTGTTTTCTTTGAAACAAATTCAGAGGAGAATATAACAATAAAACCAGTTAACGGGGTGGGGTTTTTTACTCCTTAATTTTTCTCCAATATCTTTGAAATAGCTCAAAAGATATTCTCTCTTTTTTCTGTTTAGCCTCCGGAAGTACCGTAAGGTACTTCAGAGGATGAGTGAGGATGATATGTATGAATGTAATTGAAGTGTAGTCTTGTACAATCTCAGGTCGATCACTCCTGAGAAGTGTGGATAATTACAAAAGATATTCTAAAATTATTTTTCTTCACTTATATACATACACTTTTTTTTTTGTTTAATTATAAACATACATTTATCTTAAAGTATTAAATGTAAAACTGTACATTTAAAAACGTTTTTGAGAATAAATAAAATGATTTTACAACAAAATTTCTAAAAATCTGTATTGTTAATTAAATATTAAACGTTCATATAAAAGATATTTTACATTTTTTATTGATAATCTAATCCTAATATTATGTAATATTTTTACCTATAATTAAAATAAAATAAACTAAAATTATTACATAGATATTGCTTATATTAATTAATTTAAACATAATTTAATTGAGTGGACAATAAGGTAATAATTGTAATCTGTTAAAAAATAATAATAATAAAGGTGATTTACTGAATTTATATTACATACTACAATTTAATTACCCTAAATACATTTTGTTTAAAAATAACATTTTTCTTTACTTCAAATCTACTGAAAATATACACAAAAAAGATTTAAATAGAATTATAATAATAGTAAATATTTCAATACTATCCGAACAATCCCTTCTTGTAATATGATTCAAAAAACTAAGTAGTAAAGTAAAAAAAAAAAGTCGTAAAAAGTCCATAACATGAAATAAAAGGTTAAAACTAATCTAAAAAAATTATTTCTTGGTTGCTTAACATGAGACTCACAAATTTAGGTCTTTTTTTCAGATTCATTATCAGCCCATTTAATAGTAAACATTTTTTTACAGTACATTTTAAAAAGCTTCTAACCTTTGCCATGATTTTCCTAATGGTTCTTATAGATTGTGTCTCTCAAAGAGGTTTACGTTTGCGAGACAGTTATATGTATTTTATTTATAGAGTGATTTGGCTAAAACGTTCTCGTGTAAATCGTAAAAGTACTTACAAATAATGAACTTTTATGTTCATAAAATAAAAAAAAATGGCGGTGACCTTTCAAAATAACATTTCAGTTTCAATTGAAAATAATCAAATTAATTTTCTACAAAATAATTGCAATTACTGAAATAATAAAAGTTAAAATTACTAATATTTATTAAAAATCTAAAATTTTGTTTTCAAGCGTAAATTCAGAATAAGGATAACTATTCAAAACTGAAAGTCAATCGGTAGGTTCTTATTAATTTGAAAAACGTAAAGAAAGTTTCTATTTACATTTTTTTATTTTTTAAACAATCTTACTGGATAATCATTTTCCTTAAAATAACTCCGTAAAGTTAAAGGTCAAACAATCTTACAGCGCGTCGGCCTCTGTTGCGCGAGTGGTAGCGTCTCGGCCTTTTATCCGAAGGTCTCGGGTTCGAATCCCGGTCAGGCATGGCATTTTTCACACACGCTACAATTCATTCATCTCATCCTCCGAAGATATACCTTAACGGTAGTTCCGGAGTTTAAACAAAAAAAAAAAAAAAAATCTTACAGCCCAGTCTAAAAGTTCTAGCTTATCCAATTTAGTGACTAAATAATTCATATTTTTTAAATTTTTTGAATTGTGTTTATGTAATTAGACGAAGCGTGCCAAACTTAATAGAACTTCAACTATGGAAGAGAGTGAAATACGGGATTTCATTTTTCTAAATGTACATTAGCCGTTTTTTTTATTGTCTGACAAAAATAGCTAATAAATAAATACAAACAAATAAAAATGAATATCATCGACACTAATAGGCGTCCAAACTGTTAACAATTTTTGTGTTTTACTATGAAAGGTCACCAGTTTTTTTGTAAGAAATAAAAAAGGCTGATATTTCTTGTTTTCTTTGTTTCGCATAAACTCAGAGTTTCAGTCAAAATGGTCAGCCAACAAAATATCTAAAGCCAGTAAAATACATAAACATTCTTGGGATATATATATAAACATTCTTTATTTTTATAAATTATCAGGAATATTTTTTTTATCAGTAAACCGAAAATCTTTTTAAATAATTACTACTATATTTACTGCTGCTTAGAGGAATTTACTGTAAGGATCATGTAATAACTAATATAGTGAACCGGTACCTAGATAGCAAACGGACAATGAGTCACTCTAAAAAGTTATTAAATTTCACCCGTACTGACTGGTACCGTACTGGAATATACTGGGAATAAAGTACATAATTATACTCCATAATTAATTTAAATATTTTTTTTATTTTCCAAATTAATGTATGATGCAAGCAAAATTTTTTTCCACATAAAAAGAGCTCACCTTGATTGTACTAATCTGTCTCTTTGTGTTCGTCCAATATTTCACCTACTTTACGATTTTACTACCTAAATTTGAAAGCTAAGTTTAATTTTTCTGCTTTTGGTATAAAATGTTTAACGCCACTATTATTTCCTTTTAACATTTCATTATTTTTATTTTACGTTATTTTACTCGTCCCAAGGTTAAACTGAAAGGAAAATAAATTACGATAGAAAATGTTCCCGGTTTTCTTTTGGAATGTTATTCTACTTTCGAAAAAAAAAGATTTAAAAAAAAATTTTCAGCTTGTAATTATAGCTGTGATTCTTCCACAGGTTAAAAATAACTATATTCCTTCCCTAAATCACAATTCTAGATATCTTCTTATTTTTAACAAGTTATAAATATTCTTGGTACTTGATTAAAAAGCCGGTACCACCTTTAAATTTTTGAATAAAAAAAATTTTACGAACCACAATTTTTCAACAAGACAGTTTTTTTTTCAACAACAAGTTTTTTTTAGCCGGCCTCCGTGGCGCGAGTGGTAGCGTCTCGGCCTTTCATTCCGGAGGTCCCGGGTTCGAATCCCGGTC
>JAAAKQ030074465.1:4664-15304 GCA_010016005.3 Zanna intricata | reverse complement strand
ATCCGTATAAATTTTTTTTTTTAATCTTTACTAGGATTTGAACCTTAGAACTCTCGACTTCGAAATCAGCTGATTTGTGATGTCGCGGTAACCACTAGACCAACTCTGTGGATTAGGGAAAGATGTACCTACAACCAAACGATTGATAAACTAAAAAATAATAGACAGGGATAAAGTAGTCGAGAAGATAAAAATGTTACCAAGATGATAAAAGGAAAGCAATAAATCCATTAGATGATATTGAATCACAGCCATCTGTGTCGTCTCATTCACAGTGTGGTAGTGAAGCTAGTGAAATAAGTGATGTGATTTTTTTTTTTTAACCTCCGGAACCACCGTTTAGGTATATCTTCCGAGGATGTGATGAATGAATTGTAGCGTGTGTGAAAAATGCCATGCCTGACCGGCATTCGAAACCGGGACCTCCGAATGAAAAACCGAGACGCTACCACTCGGCCACGGAGGCCAGCCAGAATCAATACTGAACTATCAACAAAAGAATAATAAAAAACCTTTAAAAAGGTTCTAAAGATTCAAAGAACACAAAAATAATTCTTAATGTCAAGAACAAAACAAGACAGAAAAGAACACAAAATGGTTTTTAGGAGATTTTATACGAAAACAACAAACCGAAGAGGTTGTAAAAAATTCTATCAATTACAATATGTTTAAAGAAAAGAGACGAAATAAACGTCAATATAAATGCTTTTATCGTATGGTTTTTGTATAAATATATATAAAGTGTTCAAAACGTAATGCAACCTTAAGGAAAAATGAGTAAATTACAATAGTAGTTGAAAGTGGCCTCCATTATGCGATTCACATAACTGAATACGACGTTGCGTGCTCTTATACGACTTTATAAGACGTATACTCTAATAAGACGTTACAACAAATGTTGTAACGTTTGTTGAGGAATTGGAGCGACAAATCGATCAATTTGTCAAGCTTGTCACTACTGTTTTTAAACTTGCATATGCAGTGTTAAAAAAAGTGACGCAACCTTTTGGGAAAACGAGTGAGTTACAATAGTTGTTGATAGTGACCTGCATTATTAACCACACTTCTCGGGAGTGGTCGACCTGAGATTGTACAAGACTATACTTCATTCAAATTCATACTCATCCTCATTCATCCTCTGAAGTAATACCTTACGGTAGTTCCGGAGGCTAAACAGATAAAGACAAGTGACCTGCATTATGCGATTCATAATGGAATACAACGTTGCATACTCTTAAACAAATGTTCAATTTCACATCGTTCAATTTCTTCTGCAATTCGAGATTGGTGTGAGGATGAATTTAGTTAGCAAAATCCTTAAGATATCTTCACAAGAAAATGTCAGGAGGATATAAATCAGGAGACGGAGAGGACCACAACCTCTTCTTCCCCAGTTATATGTTCATGAAAACACCGATTCAAGAAAGTCATAGTATTGTTGACAGAATGAGCCATAGCATTGTCTTGCTGAAAACTACTCAAGCCGGTCTGCAGGTATAGTCTTTACAAATTGTAAACACTATACGCAGCAAACATTGTTCATTGTCCATAATGGATTCGCCTACGAGACATTCCAAACACACACTTTTTTTCCGTGCAGCTGATTTGGATTTTCCGTACACTAAATGCGCGAATTCTATGCATTTATGTGTCCATCAAGATGGAACCATACCTTTTCAGACCAAAACCAGTCATGGTTTTCTTCCCCATTTGGCGATATAGATCACATGAACCGCTGACAGAAAGTTAAATGTTTTCCAGTGTTTGCAGGCAACATAACGAATTGTACAAGTCGATGAACTTTTCTGGTATTAGAACTTTCGGTCGACCGCTTTTGGCTGCATCTGCCACATTCCCTGTTTCTTGGAACTTATCATACAGTTGCTTGATGGAGGACTTGTTTGATGCATCCATACCATATTCTTCTGTGAAGGCATTCTGGGTCTGGGCATAATTGGCACATCTAATGTATTGGAAGTCAATGAATGTTCTCTGCTGTATTATGTAATCCATCTTTCATCAATTTTCCTCAATTAAACATGCAAAAAAAGAAGGAAACATTCTTCGTTAAGGTTACGTCACTTTTTTGAACTCTGTATTTTGTGACGAAATATATGTTGTAAATAATCATGAGATAAACCGCCAAAAAAATTTTTTTTTCTTTTTTTAACTTTTAGAAATTGATGTTGCAGTAAAACCAAACATTAACCACTTATTTATCTTTAATTTGGTATATTTTAGTATTTTTTTCTTTACTTTTCGCATAAAAATATCTTGAATATTAGAATTACATTGCTTTAGTTATTATTATAGTACCAACGGTGATTGCAACAAAACATTAAAAATATCTACTTATCGTCCACACAGCCAATTTATTTCTTTTTTATCAATAAACCTTCCAATTTAGTATCTCTTCTTTCTTTTTCTCTTTAATCTCCGGAACTACTGTAAGGTATTACTTCAGAGGATGATATGTATGAAGTGAGAAACCAAATAACGGGACAGAGAAATTTCTTGGACATATAAAAAATCATGGAAGAGATTGATAAATTTTGTAAAAATTAAAGCTTAACAATATAAATAAAATTAAAAAAAAAAAGACATATGGATAGCGTCCAAAAGCTCCTCCTTTTATTGGGAAGTTGGTTGAAAAACAAATAAATAAAGCAGTACGTACACATTTTATAATTATACAGATGAGACTGTGGATAGTACGCACCTCTTTCCAAAAGAACACTTTAAAAAAAAATAAAACTAAATGTTAAAAATTAGCTTTATAACCTTGAAAAATTTTAACGATTTTTCTGTGTTGGTTCATTTCCATTTCCATATCATTTCCAAAATATTCTCAGTACAAACTTTCATCGCTTGCCATGTAAAATTTGCTGCGAAGTCGAATTGAGAACGTAACAAAACATTTCACGGTCACTGTCGAGAATGCAAATAAAAGTATCAGCAGGAAACATATAATTTCTTACGTTCTGATGCGTCCCTACTGGTAGAGAGCAACTTAATTCAAGGATTATATTGAATTGACAATTTCCACGTAAGTACTTACAGTTGGTAATGAACAACCGCTTACTCTACCATCCTGTCTTCAACCGACTCTCCACAAAAATCAGCTGATTGCAAACGTTCTTAACGTTTAAAATAGCTACTTCATTTCCTAGGACTCCTATATGGCAAGGAATTCGACAAAAACCAACATATATATTGAAGCTGGAACAGAGATAGACCCATATACCTAATGGTTGAAAAGTAAATTACATTCCCACTCTAACATTTTTTTACCACATTCTTCATTCTTCCGAGGGACTATTTTAATGTATGTAAAACTGTTTTCGATTTTTGGGCGGCAGGGGGACGCAACTAAAAGATTTGTAATGGAATTAATGGTCATTCGATGAATAATTTGAAAAGTTAGATAAGAAAGGTTTCATTTAACTACACTTCTCAGGAGTAGTCGACCTGAGATTGTACAAGACTACACTTCATTCACATTCATACCCATCCTTATTCATCCTCTGAAGTAATACCTTACGGTAGTTCCGGAGGCTAAACAGATAGAGAGGTTACATTTTTCAAAATTTATATTCGTTATTATTTTATAACAATTAGTTACCAGAAGTTGAAATATAACTGTATAAGTATTATTTTTGGATGAAAATTGTGTTTTTTTATTAGTAAGTTTAAAATCATTTAAATTACAAAGGCCAAAAAATAAATAAGGTAAAAAGATTTTGAAAAATAAAAAGTTTGACTTAGAAACCTGGTTTTGTTTTTTAACTTAGTAAAAAAAAACCATTATATACGAAAAAATTCTTGGGTAAAACGCAATTTTTCAATTCAAGAAAAAGTAAAAATAGTATATTTATTTGGAAAAATAAAAATATACTAAACAGCTAATGAGCGGCATCTTAATCATATAAGAATCGTAGTTCTAACTACCTGAAACAAACACATTGTTGGCCGCCATTCTAGATTGGACGATCAGAATTTAGTTTTAGTTGTATCATTTTTCTCGTCTCATCGAGTCTTTAAAATGATGAATCAGATGATTATTGATCCCATTTGAGATTTTTGAGTTGTTCTTCCCCACCCAAAAATTAAAAAGAGTGAAATATAAGTTCATTGAAACAGCCTCTTAGTTCAAGGAAGAATGCCGTATATAATTATCACAATTATAAAAAAGTTAGAGAGGGATGTAAGTTACTTTTCAGCCACCCGGTATATTCATAAATACAGAATACATCTAATAGCAGCAATTACAGTATATGTCATAACATTTATCGAATCGTGCATAATTTATAAATATGAGATCAATTATTCGTGACAAAAAGCAGTTAGTATTAGAAGTATTAGAAATTAGAAAATTAGTATTAGAAAATGTTCTGCCGTTAAATATGTCTGTTTGGTAAACCTAATCAAACGTACTTCCTTGACTGATTACAAAGGGCACGCT
The DNA here is from genome assembly GCA_010016005.3 of Zanna intricata. Classification (NCBI taxonomy): domain Eukaryota; kingdom Metazoa; phylum Arthropoda; class Insecta; order Hemiptera; family Fulgoridae; genus Zanna; species Zanna intricata. The sequence goes on along the minus strand of JAAAKQ030074465.1, from coordinate 10,842 downwards.
GAACTGAACCACCTTAATCTGATTTAAAGTATAAATAAAAATATCTGAAAAAATCTAAGGTGGCAAAATGGGTTTATTTTTGAAAACTCTTGATAAAATTCCTGGTTATTAGAACACTTTTTCTTTTAGAAAGTTATTATTAGATTGAAATTTTAAGGTTGGAGGTTGCCATAGAGAAAACACACACATTGATGTGAACAATTTATATCGGTTAATTTTTCGAGTTTAACCACGAAGAACGTACAGTGAGCACGAATACTAATAGCTACCATACTCTAGGGACGTTCAAAAAAAACTTTTGTTAAGCCAGTACGTATCAAGGTTAAAAAGTAGATTTGAGGTTATGTTCATATATTCCGTGTAAGTCATTATTCGTTGGTCCTGCGTTAACAGAAAGGAGGTTTTCCACTTTCTACTTACTGTCAAGCTAGATCAAAAAGCATTAGCAGCAATTCGAAGACATATTTTATGAGTGGAATCAAACAATTTTAGTTTGTTTCACCCACCTTAGGATTAGTGGATAACGCGATATCGAAAATCAGCTGATTTCGAAGTCAAGAGTTCTAAGGTTCAAAACCTAGTAAAGGTACTTTTATGGATAATCCATATATACTTTTATATGGATTTGAATACTAGATCGTGGATACCGGTGTTCTCTGGTGGTTTGGTTTCAATTAACCACACTTCTCAGGAGTGGTAGACCTGAGATTGTACAAGACTACACTTCATTCACATTCATACATATCATCCCCATTCATCCTCTGAAGTAATATCTTACGGTAGTTCCGGAGGCTAAACAGAAAAAGAAAGTTTGTTTCGCGGAGAAACAAATAAACAACAGAACCATAACCAAAACTCTTAAAGTTTAAACATTCATATTCTATCTATATCTTAATTGATATAACTAAAGAAATATAATATATCTGACATTCTAAATCTTAGGTTTTGTTAAATTTTTTATCACGTTATTGATTTATTGAATATACCAAAACATTTTACATGACGTTTTAGAGATTGATAAGATTTTAGTACTGATTAAAAAAAAAAGTTGCGGTATTACTCAAAATAAGTTGTATTCTTCCAACAGTCTAATGAAAAAAAAAAAAAAAAAAAAAAATAGATAACCTTGAATAATAGCTCAAAATCGTCGTATAAAGCATATTGATAAGTAAAATTGGAAAGTCATCAACCTTACAATGATTAGATTCATACATTTCATTAAATTATATAAGTTTGTTTCTTGAAATAGGAAATAATGTAGCACTTTATTATTTTTATTTTTTCCTCCGTGGTTATTTTAAGTTTTTATAGTTAACTACCGTTAAGTATACCTTCAGAGGATGAGGTGAATGATTTGTAGCGTGTATGAAAATGGCATGCCTGACCGGGATTCGAACCCGGGACCACTACAAAACCACGCCCAGGCTGTCTAACCAGTTCGTTCAAGATGTTTATAACACCCCTTCGTCAAACTGTTATATTTCTTCACAATATTATAACTAAGTTCAATATTGTAACAATAAGATTACTCACTTAAACCTAAAGTTACTTCAAGAAGGAAAGCCGATCTCCGTGACGAAGTTGTAGCATCTCGGCATTTTATCCGAAGATTCCGGGTACGAATCTCGGTCAGGCATTGTATATTTTATGCACTACAAAATTTCATTTCCATATTACATGCGCAAGCTTCAAGCTTATGAGGCAATAATATCAAGCAAAAAAAATAAAAACTTACATTTATTATGTATTAAAAATAACTGTAAAATAAGCTTACACATAACTGCACAAGAATGGAACAATCATATTCTATACTTTCGTCCCGGTTCTACTATTTTCTAACCAGGAACATGGTTTCCTCCTGATTTTTAATCTATTACAGTATTTTTCCCATCCCTTAGTCTATTAAAATTATGAAATTATCTACGTATTTGTACATGATAGGGGTTTTAAAACACAAATTATACTTAATATATTTATTAAATTTATGCGACATAATTTTTCCTTAATCATCCTGGCATATTTAAGCCGGGTAAAGATAAACCAAAAGGTTCCAGTTATCTAAGGTCGGAGGTGCTGTAATTGGGGTTGGTGTAACTAAAAGCATTCTGAAAATATTTTAAGTGGGATTATTTAATCGGCTGAAGACCTGCATTATTTGGTGATACAAAATTCTTCTTAAGATAAAACATCATAGTACAGTTCACCTTTTTCATACACAGCGGTAAAAAATGAATGAGTGAAACACACATTCGTTTCACAAAGAAATGTGGAACAAAGAATCGGTGGCAAATTGGACAAGGCGTCTGATTCCGGTTCTGGGCCCCTGGCTGGGAGGGGGTACGGGGAGGTGGACCACTTCTTCACCCGATTCCTCACCGGCCACGGGGCTTTTAACGAGTATCTCGGCAGATTTGGCAAGAGGGCTTGGAATAATTGCCTGTATTATGGTGAGGTGGAGTCGACTGAACACACTATCCTGAGATGCCCCAGAAGGGAAGAAATAAGAAAATAATTTAATTTAAGAGACAGCTCCACAGAAGAAATCATAGTTACGATGCCAAGTGGAAGGCTGGGCTAGGAAAATATCCAAAATTGAATAACTAAAATAATCCGAACTAAAGTGAAAGAAAAAGGACTGGATCAACTGATGACGGAGGATGGCCTGTGGGAGGGGACAACCCTCTGTGGAGTCTCAGTTCGTCTCTGCTTGCGGGGATGGGCTGCGACGATGAAGCACGGGGACTCCCCAGTCCTGGTTTTATAGGGGTCCTAGTTAGATCCACTTACACATACATGGAGGAGCCGGGGACAAGGACAGCCTCCTGCTGAGTCGTTGCACGCCCCTGATTCGGGTATGAGCTACTATGAAGACGCACGAGGACTCCTGACCCCCCCCCGGCGGGAACACGTGCGCAGACACACGCCACACGCACAAAAAAAAAGAAAAAAAAGTGAATTGATGGTGTGAGGAAGGTGATTGAATGTTAGAATGACTGTGTGAGCGAGAGGGATGTATTATAAAAGATACTTTGAAGAATACATAGAAGTAGTCCAGAGAACACAAGAGGAAGAATATAAAGAAGAACAGAGTAGAAGAGGTTCGTACGCAAGTCGGACATAACCCCCCGAGACTGAGTTATGCTTAATTATGGGTCCGGTCTCGGGGCGAAGAGTGGTATTCCTTCGCAACTCATCGAAAAAAATATATATATTGCGGTAAATAAATAAATATATATATATATATATATTTAGTGGTTTTAGTGGATTTAGTCATGCCAAACTAAGTGTACTTTATTCCCGATTCCCTATCACATGAACAATCATTCGATAATTAAAAAAAAATAATATCGATTTTTTTTGTTGTTGTAAATATGAAGCTTATTTTATAAATTAGTATAAATGCAGTATTCAAGTTTTGTTAAAAACTATATACTATTATTAAAATATATTCATTAACTGTTAATGAAGATTTAACGGTTTTTTTAAAGAAACAATAATTGAAATAATCCGAAATCGAAAACGACCTGAGCTTTAGAAATAAAAGTTATTTAAATCCACATTTTTTCGTGATGATATCGCCACATAATCTTAAAGCTTGTGCATGGGCTATGAAAATTGAGTTTGTAGCGTATGAAAAATGCGCTGTCTGACCGAGATTCGAACCCGGGACCTCCGAATGAATTACGAACGCTATCACTCCGCCACAGAGATCGGCATACTACATAGAGGATTATTGTAAGTTATGGAGCATGGCAATTTAAAATTCAAATATTTATCGGAAAACATAGACGAAGCGTATCATATTTCATTTAAGTGAGTTCTTCAAAGAAAAAAAAGTGACGACACATTTGTTCCTGAGGCACGGCTTTTTTTTAACCTCCGGAATCACCGTTATGTATACGTACACCTTCCGAGGATGAGATGAATGATTTGTAGTGTGTGTGAAAATTCCATACCTGACTGGGATTCGAACCCGAGACTTACGGATAAAAGGCCGAGACGCTACCACTCGCGCCACAGCGGCCGGCAATGCATGGCTTACAGTCACAATAAACACACACACACACACACACACACACAAAATTTAATTTGTAATATTTATCATTTATCATTGTAGTTAAATATAATATTTCTTCGCTTATTTAATTTAATGATTCTAACTAAAGCGCACTCGCATACCGTGTTTAATTCGCGCGGGTTGGCGGTATTAGCGGCAACAGTCGGCATTACGAATGTAATTTCACAACTTACATAGAACAAATTTCGCTTGTACGGTCGGCAGATTGGTGAAGTCGCCAAGCTTAATGCACCAGATACCGAGTTAACCGGGGATCGAGTTGGAGACCCAGCCAGACCATGTTACTCTTTTACACTTTAAATATTATTCATTTATTTATTTCTGCCGCTCATCTGTGATGCCACAACATAGCTGTAGTTAAGAGCATTTTTTTAGGATAGGGTATGATTTTGGAAAAAAAAGATATATTTGAAAATATTATTTTTTTTTGTTAACAAATGTGCCTAAGAAAAATAAGACCTTAATTAAGCAAAATCTTTAGATACTGAGGGTGACCTTGCTCTACAGCCTCATTTTTTTTTACCTTTTAAATTGAAAATTGAATGGCATCAATGACCCACACATAGAAGTAATCTGACCAAATTTAATCAAAATCGGTACAGTAGTTTTGGAGATGTAAGATGATTAAGAGGCCATCACCAAACACACGTACATACGAATATTAACTTCCGGAAAATTTCAATCCGCTTTTTGGAGTACCTTAGGTGTTAAAACAAGATCAGAGGAAAACCTCATATGCCCTAACTGAATCGATTACAATACTTTCCTTTCTAGAGGTACAGTGCTATCTAGACGGGAAAATAAAACGTCAAACAAAAAACAAGCTGTAATTTGATAGACTTTTTTTTTAACTGGTAGTTAAAATTTTACATATCAAATTCAGGTGCCTTTTTATGTTAACCAGACCATATATAGTAACTGTGAATTGAGTACAATGCATTTATGCCAGCGAAATAATTATGATTAATTTGAAGGGTTGATTTTCTAATAAATTAAAAAAAAAAAATTAATCCCAATTGTCGCCGGTTTCCGTGGCGCGAGTGGTAGCGTCTCGGCCTTTCATCTGGAGGCCCGGGTTCGAGTCCTGGTCAGGCGTGGCATTTTTCACCCACGCTACAATTCATCCATCTCATCCTCTGATGATATACCTTAACGATGGTTCAGGAGGTAAAAAAAAAAATCCCAATTGTCAACCTTGAATCAGTTCGAGTTTTCCGCGTTTACGTTTATTATTTTTTTTTTAAATTCATCTATTACATGGATTTTTAAGGTACAGGTTATAATTTTATTATTAATTTCGAAATATTGCCCATGTCTTTGTAACTATTTAATTCAAAAAAAAATTTGTATGTTATAAAAAATATATTCGCAAAAAACTTTTAAATTTAAATATATATATATATATATATATATAAAATAAAATACTTATATGAATAAATTACGCGAATAATAATCTAATATGATAAGCAATTGTTTATACGATATAGTATATTAAACAGAACAGAAGGAAGCTTTATGCAAGGCGGGCAACCTCTCATTCTACGACTCGTAACAAGGACGCAAGATCAACAACAATGTGTAGTGTACTGGAGGGGATTACTGTATCAATGTGTCTACCACACTTCATTAGGCATAGACGACGACTGCCTAAGTGAGCCTAGTACATTCTTTGGCATCGTGGTCGTTCTTTATCACGCTATCTCACTCTTTTTCTTGTACAGCTTTTAATACATTTGTAAAAATAAAGTGAAAATGATCATGTCACCCACTAACGTTGTAAGTATAATTATATTTTATTAGTATTTAATTTTATTTAAAAATTTTATAATAATTTTAAATAAATGTTTTTTAAATATTTTCAATAAAACTGCCTGAAATTCTTGATAAGCTAGCCTAATACTGGTAGATTATCTAATAAACGATAAATAAAATATGTTGAAAAAATTAAGTCACAAAGATCTATAAAAAAAGTAAAATTATAAAAAAAAATAAAATAAAATAACGAGAATAATTAATTGTAAATCAAAAATTAAATAATATACTTTGATAATTTTTTACCCTCCTTCCATAATATACATATGTATATATATATATATATAT
>JAAAKQ030074453.1:0-34026 GCA_010016005.3 Zanna intricata | reverse complement strand
TTTTCTCCAAAAAACGTTTTGAAAACAAGGGTGCGTCTTAAATTCGAGGGCGTCTTAAATTCGAAGTAATACGGTATTTATATATATATATATATATATATATATAAATAACAAATAATTTTATCACCTTTATTAAAATTAAAAATGGTAGTTTTCTTTATATTTACTTTTGTTGGTAAATTTTATGTTTTTGGTAAGTAAAAAAAATTATAGGTAGACAGTATAAGATTAATGTGGTCTTAATTTTTTGAAAATCTAAACAATCACTGAACTCAACAATTAATTTGATTTTAATCAAAACAAATATTGATTCACAATTTATCTTCTACACAGCTCACTAATGACAGAGTTGGATTTATTATTTAAAATTTTAAGTTCAGCTTAAGTAACATACACAAAGTTCAAAGAATTTATTATGAATTTTGAAATAATATTTAAATGGACAATGATGAAACAGAGAAGGCTAGATGAAATTAAAAGGTTTATCTGAAGTAGATAAAATTAATTTGCATCCTAATCAAACTGAAAGTGGAAGGAACATAAAATTAAGTTTATTGAGCTTAAAAACAAATTTTATTCTATAAACAATGGTAGAAATACTTGTTTTATAATGTTTCGTTAATATTATTTGTTGTTAATTACTTGTCATTATTTCTTCTCTATTACATTTTAGTTTATTTGTCTTTTCATACACTAATTCCTCAGTACTTGCTAATAGTGATTATTAAATCAACCAAATTTATTTAGTTTAATTCATCTAGTTTATGATTTGAAATATATATACTCGTATATATATATTTTTTTTGTATTATTTTCAGTGCTTCAAATTTATTTCCATTTATCATAACTCTTTCTCTTTACAAATATTACTTGATTTGTAATTCACTTATAGATCACTAAATTATGATTTTTTGAGTTCTAAAACATTTTAATAATTAAGTAAATCAAAAAGTTTTTATAAGTTATTTGTATTGAGAAAATAGATATATCTGGTCTAAGGTGCGGGTCTAAAGTAATTTGAAGACAGATTACAAAAAAAGGTATATAATAAGGTAAAAATTTCAACGATATTTACCTTTTAAAAATCATGTTAAATACAAATAACAGACCATATTGCATGGTTATAATATATGATTATATTAATATTATAGTTTATAGCCGTAGTAATATAATACGAAATATGTATAAATGTACATAGTAATTTTATTTTATAAAACCAAGTGACCTTCACGAAATGAAGTAGGCACTTAAGTTTATGCTGAAATTATAATCACACAGATTTAGATGTAAAAACTTAATATTCTGGCGTTAGATTAGCAAATATATTTGCATATTCGTGTTGTAATGAGTATGTATAGGTCGGTTATCACGTGATTTATTCATAACTTTAACTAAAATCATGTAGGTTAGTTCTGTGAGATCGTATATTATAATTATAAATTTACGTTGCGGATACGTAATATTTTCTACACTAGTGTGTCTCTGTGTGTGTCTATTTCAGTAGTTATAACAGTCGAGTATTTACGCATGCAGTCAAGTATTATGTATTTATGGCTATATATAAAATATTAGCTGCAACCATAGTAATGTAAAAGAACGTCGGCTTACATCATCTGTCTTAACCTACGGGCTGCTTTTAATTGAACATTGAATTGAAACCTTTCAGGATTTTACTTGATCTATTGACATCGGTGATCCATCTGTGTGTGTACGCGTTTGTTAATATGAAAACTGTAAAACATAATTTATTTTTTGTTAAAACGGGTAAAATAAATACAATTTTTCTTACGATAATCTTAGTTTTAATTTCAGTTTTTATTACTTGGATAAATTCTTTGTAGATTATGTACAACCGTACAGTCTATATAATTCACCACACGTGAAATTTATTCATTACAATTCTATTCATCTTGCATGCAAAAACATGCTATTTTTTTGTATATGTTACGTCATTTATTGTTCAATTAAGCATGAATTCATATCAGGTGACGTATTTGTTAATAGAAATTCTTCTTATTTGGTTTGGTATCTCAAGCATTTACATAAGATAGACTTTCTGATATACAACAGTATGTTAAATGAAGATGCAACAGAAGATCTCTTCATTCATCAAATTCCCTAGTAAACATGTGATTGTGAATAATGGCTTAACTTATAACATTCTTAACTTATAATGTTTTTGTCCATGGATCGGCTTTGATATTAATCTTAATAAAACATTTTTCTTTTTTTATCGTACTTTAAACTTTAAAGCCGTCTTCGTAATAATCTTCAGTGACTGGTGCAGTTGTTTTCCGACTATCCTTTACTTCAAAGACAGATATGTAAAATCTGGTTGAAAATTACGAATATGTGTAATCTGAACTAATGATTGTTTTTATTTTCTTAATTTTATAGTTAATAACACAGTTTACTACCGCTAATATAAAACCGGTCTCAAGCGTCTGCCCAGTATTTTCTGTCACAGTATGGTGTTTTTCGCGCACATGCGTATTAGTTGAAGTTCATTGATTCATTCATAAGCGTTTACCTTTCCCCTCCCATTTAGTGAGTCTGTAGTGTCAATAAATTTAGTTCGTGAAAGGTTACGAGGGACATATCCTAAAAGTAATGTTCCTGCAAAATCAACAATCTACAGATTTAGTGATAAAGTGGCGAACTACCGGCTCTGTTACCAATGCCAAGAAGTGAAACAACCAATTGTTCAAACTCCGGATGTTGTCGCTCTTGTAGCCAATCGTATTGAAGGAGTAATCACAAGTCAACACAACGTTTAGCCCAACGAACAGGAGTTTCTCGAACATTGTGTCGGCGTGTACTTCACTGTTTAAAAATCGTGTATTTACCAATCCGTGTGAGTGTTATGCATGGAATAACATGATAAAGGTAAACAATAAATTGCTGCCAACGAGTATTTTGTTGGCTCTTGCAGAATATTAGCGAAGGATTCTTTGATCCTTTTCACTTCATATCAACAGATGAAGCGTGGTTCCATTTATCAGGCTAACGTTAATTCTCAGAATACGCGGCAATGGGTTACACAAAACCCAAATGAACCCATTAGAAACCACACCATATTTAAAATTGTTCTTAGGTGCGTAATTTATGGACTATGGATCACCGGACCAATTATTCTTTGAGAAAACTGTTAATACCAACTTTAATTTACGATTGTACGAAGAGTTTACGCATAACTTGACTTGCCAGAAGTACTTTCTTATGGATCCAACAAGACTTGCCAAACCTCTTATTGGACTCTCTTTCGAATCCACCGAGATTTCACGCAGGATATCTGAAGGATAATAGGTAAGGACTTCCAACCATCCCAATCTCGATACTTATCGCCGTGCGATTTTTCATTTTGGGTCTGTCTGAAAGGGATAGTCTACAAGAATAGCTCATGGACATTGGAAGATTTGAAAGCCAAAATACGATAAGAGATTGCGAGGATTCCAGTCGGAGAATTACAGAAAGTTTATCTGAACACGATTCGCTGCTCTGAACTTTGTATAGCGGCTGGTGGTGAGAATTTTGAACTGAGACTGTGAAATTACATTGCGACGTTGTAATCATATCTTTTTTCAAAAGTACTCTAATCAAGAATCAATAAATGTCAGTAATTTAATATTTCTTTTTGCTTTTTATTTTAACATTTTTATTTCTTGGGGCCAGTTTTATTTGGGTCATTCTAATTATATAACGAAAGTATGCTAATCAGATCAAAATTTATTAGATCAGAATTATTTTGTTATTATATGTTTAATATCACAAACCTAACAGCTTTAGGTAATCCGTGCATAATACTCATCTCTTACGAATATGACCAAGCCATTTCCCAGAATAAGACTTTTTTTTGCCAGGTTTACTTGGAGTTGAAATGAGTGTAATAATTCCGTGTTGCTTCCTTCACAGAAGCAAAAATTTGTATCAGAATGCTTCTATTACTCAAAGATGCTAGCTATATTCAGTCAAATAAGAGACATCTTAATATTCCTCTAAAAACTGGATTTTGTAGTCATTTGGATATTGCCAGCAGTTATTAGCAGTTTCAAATACACCTTCTCGGAAAATTAAAATGCATTATCGTCGTAATTATATTTTCTGAAATTATATTTCTTTGTAGATATTCTTATAATCTCATATGTTTATGTTATAATAATTTATTTTATTATTTCTTAATTAATCTACATTTTAGTAATTAATTTTTATCTCTCTTGTAATCAATTCAAATTATTTCTTCCTGATAACAAATGACGTCGGTCTCTCTTTCATTGTATCTAATTTTCCGTTCTTGTTTTGTCTTGTCGAGAACTTAGTAAAACCAACATGATAATAACTCTGAACTTCTTTTCATATTCATTTAATTTAAAATGTATTTTTTTTTTATGTACGTTTTAGTACATGATTTTTATAAATTAAATTTTATTTTGAGAGGGAAAAACCCTTTCGTGTTATCATCGTCCGGAACAAACATAATCTATATTACAAAAGAAGTACCTATCTTTTATCTATGTTTGTTTTTTGTAATCTATATAAAAAGAAAATTACAATAATCATTAAGTAGCCGAATACAAAGGCACGGTCCTAAGATAACAAGATTCGGTAGCATCTTCAAATTGTTTCCTATAAATCTCGAATGTAAGGCTCCTAATTGAAATTTACGACGCAATACCGCATAACACACACAGTCCATAAGGATGCGGTGTATCGTTAGTTGGCAGTCGCAGCGAACACAAACGGATGCGTCTTCATTAGGTTGTGTACCCCAACCGGAAAGTGGTAAATAAGCAACCTCCTCTCGATGGTTATTCCTGCTTGAAGAATTCTATAGAACTACAGAAAGCTCACAAGACATGCATCTCTGTACTGGATTATCCAGTAAATAGAATGTATTTTTACTTGTAACTTTTATTCTACCTCTTGACGTTAATTTCTTTGATATGTTCTATTTTGTTAAATATCTAAAACCAACTATAATTTTCTGTATTTTTATAACATAAAATAGCGATTAAAATTTTTAGACTGCAGATGCTGCAAGCTTATTCTTTCTTTAGGAGCGTATATTTCTAATAAAACTTTGGATCATGTCATATTCAATTGTTTTTAATTTCTTGGATTTTTTATTTGGTTATTGGTAATTTAATGAAGTAAACATTTATATAAAAAAGTACTTTTTATTCCAATTATTTTGGGATTTTTCCCGTAACAATTTTCTCGGAAACTTACTGAGATACAATTCAGAAAACCGTTTTTATTTCCTTGTACAAAGTAAAGGAAATATATTGTGAACTGAACCAAAAGTATTAAAAAAAAAGCCCAAAATCCAAAAAAAAAAAATTGATTTTGGACTTTTTCTTAACTGCAGTAATAATCCCTCGTTGAGAGAGAGCTTTTCAACAGTATATCATAAGTGGTACTTATTTTTATTGGTTCCAGAATTACAGCTAAATAAAATTTTAATTAATCAAATATTTGGATATTACAAGGTGAAGGCACATCGGTTCTAAAAATTAAGTTGATATTAACTTTTAAACTAATTTTAAATTAAAAAAGAAAGGTTTAAAAAAAAAACTGTTAAAAATTATGATGATTTTTAACATTCAAAATAGTGGGTTGATGTAAATTTTAGTAAAAAAATGTGTTATTGGGTTTTTAACAGTACTCCCAATTTATTTCAATAACCATTCAACGTAGCTATCTGTTTTTATTAATTCAATATAATTACTGAACCATGAAATACTGATCTCATCTAATTATGTAAAGTGTACTTTCCTGTTACTCATAATGAATTTACATCTAGTTAAAAACCCACTCGCATTAATTGACAATTTAAAATACTAATACGAATTATAATTGTTTTCCATAATTTTGAAGTTTTATTATTTTCGTTAGTTTTTCAATTTTAATAAAATATATGATTATAAACATAGTAATAATTTAATCATAACTAACAATATATATATATATATATATATATATATATATATATATATATATAAACAATGTTGTTAGTATATTATTACTCAATTAGAAATAACTTATATTTAATTTTATCAAATTACTTTTATTATTATAGGTTTTAATATTTAAGACATCAAAACTTTTAATTTTAAGCCCATTTAATTTACAGAAAAATTAAACAATGTTTATAAACTAACCTGATACTCGATCGTTTTGTCTCTATAGTCGTCATAATAGTAGTAATACTAACTGTAGTGGTGGTAAACAAATGATACCGAATAGCGGGGTACTTCGATATACAATACCCGATCCACGCCATACCATAACCATCAGCCGTTCGGTTTATGCATTCGCAGTAATAAATTGTATGTCCTGCCTCCTAGCCATCTATGTATTATGCCTTTGGTAGTAGTAACCCCTGTACCACCCTCCGTATTACCGATAAGGGTTAAGTACAGAGAGGCGGGTGGTTAGTAGTGGGGAGTTATTGGTATTTCTGCGTGGAGGGAGTCGGAGGTGATACAGGTGGCGCTGCCTGATGTGGGCTCTTTGAATCAGTCAGTTAGATGTAGTCTGTACTCCGATAAACGTCATAACCGCGTTAAGTGCTTATGTGAACTATTATTTGTTCTGTGATAGATATTATATTTTAGTGTTATTTATCGATTAATATATTAAATTATATAATATCTGTCTGCCTTCTTCGACCAATATTATAAATAATAATTACTTATTGTTTGTAGATAATATATTAATTATATATATATATATATGTTATTTTTTATAATAGTCCAGTACATAAGACTTCCTACCTTATTTGAATTTAAAAAAAAAAATTAATAAAAATTAATGTTAATCATATTTTTAATGAAATAATTTAAAAAAAAAAAAAAAAGTTTAATTAGGTTCAAACATCTATATTAAAAAAGCCGAATCTTATTTAGGAATTTAGATAAATTTATGTTAAAAACCATAGTTGTAGTAAATTAATGGGATAGGAAATCTGTATAATCGTTACTCTGTTTAATATAAGAAAGTAATTTTTAAATAAATAACATGTTAACACATAATTATTGTTAAAGATTAAGGGTTTTATATATAAACAACGAAAAACTGGGGGGGAAAAAATAGCAGCAAAATTAAAAAAAAAAATAAATTATATATTAATTATCTTGGTAAATAATGAAATAAAAATAGAATTAGTGTAAAATATGTATTGACATTACATAAATTTCTTTACTCTATAAAAAAAAAAAAAAAATTGTGATCAACACAGGTAATCTAAATATTTGCATCATTATAAAAATTCTGATTAACCTATAATACTTCAATAGGGGCGTGAGAGGTTTTTTTAATCATCAAATTACTACATAAATTATATATATAGTAAATATTATATAAATTTTTCATGTGTATATATATATATATATATATATATATATATCTATATATATAAAGAGAACCCCTGAAAAACGATATATTAGTAGCTCTGCAAAAAACATACATCGCAGGTTATATTCAAAGAAACCTGAAAGAAATTCATTTATTTAATATTTTAAACAAGAGGCATTATTTTGATGACTTCTTTAAAACTATGAGATACAATAAAATATTTTTTTATTTAAATTATGATAATAATCTTGCTTGCCTTTTATTATTAATAAAAAATGTATTTTACCTAATTTTCCTATTAAATTAAATAATTTGTTAAAAATTGCATATAATCCTGTTATATAATATCTCTATGTGTAATTGAAAAAGGAAAGAAATTTTTCAATGTTACATTATTTTAATAAAAATTCTTTTGTATAGTTTTACCTTTTAAGTCGAATATAAATTTTAACGGTCTACAGCTGAACGAAAATTGGCTGGGGAATACTGTAACCAGTTAAAAATGATTTATTACCTGTCTGATCATATGTCAAAACTGGAAAACACTAATTTTCTCCCCTAGGACAAAAAAAAAAAAAAAATGAAAATGTTGTAAATTATCCATATTTTTTTTTTTTATAAAGAAATTGTAATAATTATTTTGATTGTTAAAGTACACAAAAAAGACTACGTACTGTTTACGTATCTAAACAATTTTGTATTTTGAAAATTTTTATCTCTTGAATAAAAGAATCTTTAATTTTGTAAGTATATTAGTCTTTAAGTTCAACATACAATCATATATGTTATTATATATATTAAAGGGATAATAAGTTTTAAAGCTCATAAGTTTTTTGAAAAAAAAAAAAGAAGGGATTAGTGTTGGGGAATTATTAAGGATGGTATTAAATCTTATAAAGGTTTGGACTTGCTGAATATTTTATCCTCTGTATATATTTTCTATCTTGAAAAGAAAGTTAATGTGTGAGAAATACTTTTGAAATATTAGTAAAATTTGAATTTTAAAAGGAAATTAAATTAAACAGTTAATTTATCTAACTTTTGATTATTTAATCTATTGATCTCTTTAAATTTTTTTATTAAGTGAAACATTAAATAGTATTAATTTTTAACTTATATTAGCGCAATTGAGATAACGTAATTCTACGACTGTAAAGTTTCGTAACTTATTTATTGTATTATTTTATTGAATTTGAATATTTTTTTTCAAAATAACATTTTTTGAATAAGGGTTGTCAAGAGATGAAATTTATTTCAACCTTTATAACTGGAATTCCGGAGTAGAAACTAAATTTTAGTTTTGGTTAATTATACTTAACACAGAACTGAATTTTCGTTAAAATCAGAGGTAAAATTTCGATCTGTATGTATTTTTTTAAAAAAAGCTATAATTTCTGTTTTATCAAACACACTATTAAAAATTATTATTTTTTTATTGTTGAGGCTGATTTTTCTGTTGTATGAGTAAGTTTCGTCTAAATAATATAAGTGGAAAATTTCTTTAAAAAATAAAAATTTCATGATTTACAAAACGATCTAAATATTACGAGTAATAAAAAAAAAGAATTAAAAAAAAAATGAAGTATAGTAAGTGGTAAAAAATATTAAATATAATACGAGTATAAATATACCTTTATATAAGTATGTATAAAATACTAGTATACTAGTCTTTATCTTAGACTAGTATAGATCTTAGTCTTTTTCTTTGTCTTAGTATCTTAGTCTTTGTTTTTTTAGTCTTTAGTATTTTTATTATTCGTTAATCTTTACCATTTGTAGTGCTTCAATTATGTTTTCGAGTTTTTTTTTTTAATAAACCGTGTTTATTCTCTATTTTCTATATTCATATTTTAAATAAAAAAACAAAATGACTTAAAACAACCAAATTCATAAAACACAATAAAATTAAAAAAAAAAATTTGTATTAGTCGTTAATGAATTAAGTATTATTAGATAGAAAAGTAATTTTTTGGTGTATGCTTAAATGACAACTTAAAAAAAGTCGAAATTTAAAGATTTGAATAAATACTATTTTTTAATTATTATTACGTTTAATGAGTAAGTTTTATGAAGATTAAAACAAATATATATCTTATTACGTTTTAAATTATTTAATAAATTGTTTTCATTATTATCTTTTTGTTTTTACTGAAAATAAGTATATAAATATGAAAATATGATAAGCTCATTGGTCCAAAAATTGTAAGTATGTTTTTAAGTTCCATAGAAATGTAGTATTTTTCTTCTTGGATAATTAATGTAAAAATAAATTTAAGTAAAAAATTTGACTAATACTGGTAATAATAATCAATTTAACTGACAAATGTTACGAATTGAAACTTTCTCACGTGTTGGAAATGATGGTTCGCGATTTAAAAAATTGAAATAACTTGTTGCTTTACGTTATCTATTGCAGTTTATCTTATAGCCGTGATGAATGTTAGGAACGGCCAAGTTACTCCTCCGCTAGTCATCAGAACTCAACAGCTTTTCCTATCTGTAAATATACAATTACCTCCTGTTACTCAACATTATTAACCCCTTTGGCAGCCTTCCCTCATGAATTTTATTATAAAAAAAAAGAACATAAATTCGGTTATCGTACGAGAAAGATATCTTAATATTGTAAATAGCGTGTATTTTGATACTATAATTTATACAGACGGCTCTAAAAACACTAAATCTGTTGGTTACGTTTTTCTGGTTGCCAGTAGAACATTCATATTTGGCTTTCTAGCAGTATCAATGTTTTCGTTGAGCAGTTGTATGGTTTTAACAAGGCCTTAAATATAACTAGTCCAACATTACGACACGTACTTGTCTGCTCAGATTCCATGAGTACTTTGCAGGCGATTAGTATATGTACTCCACTACCTTGTTGTCACATGTATTCCAAGCATCCTTTTGTCTGTGATATACAGTCTGTTACCTCTGAAATGACTCAGCGTAACACAACTGTGAGATTTTGCTGGAACCCTAGTCATATTGGAATTTCAAGCAATGTGTGCGCTAATCGTGTGGCAAAAGAGGTTTCTTTGCAGCTTCCTTTTTCTAATCTAGTTGTTTCGAAAGATCTTGTCAGTTTTCTGGGGGGAGTAATTCATGATGAGTGGCAAAGTGAACGGAATGCTACCATCAATAATAAACTTCATCCAGTTAAGAACGCTGCGTCACCGTGGAGCTGCTCATACAGGAATAACCTCTTGAGGAACTTATTTGCCGTTTGCGAATAGGGCACACTAACCTGACTCATGGACACTATATGAATCAGATTGATGCGACTGTCAGCTAACGGTGTACCACATCCTTGTGGACTATATCTGTTATGCAACAAGTTTAAAGCATCGGAAGTTTAAACTAGGGGTTAACGTACGAAATATCTTAGGCAACAATGTATCGATATTATCTAATTACTAACGATTTCCAGGCCGTGGATCTGGATTCAAATATTTGATTAAAACTGTAATATGTTTTTATTTTTTGACGTTCGGCAATTTTATTGTTTTATGTTAGACTTTTATTATTGATTTTATTATGTATTTAGCATATCGCTTAGGCGTTTTACATTGTTTAAGTTTTTTAGGGTAAATTTTAGTTATAATTTTTAATAATTTACTATAATAATTTTGCGTCCGAGTGCTGATAACGACAGGTCGTTTCGCGCACAGAAAAATATTAAGAAAGTAAAGCAAATGTGGTAGTTTATGTGAGGTACTAATCATTACTGTTTTCTTTAATATGAAAGATATTTTGCTTTGCAATCAGGTTTTATGATTTTAATATTAACATTTGTGTAGTTAAATGTAACTTATATTTTCATATATTGATGTCTAATAGAATATTCATTCAGATGAATAAAAAAATCTAATGTGGACACCGTATGACTTCCTTGTACGAAAATCCAAAAATAATACCATTATAATTTTAATTTTCAATTAATATTAAATAATCAGATGTTTCACGAAATCTCTTACATTTATATATATGTAATAATGCCTATTAAACTACATACATGTATATTTAAAAGTCCATAAAATTTTATTTCACTAATAACTTCTAATTTTTTTTGCCATATTTTGGTTTTTATTATTATTATTGAATTATTATTTATTGTAAAAAATTGTTTATAAACACTGGTTAATAATTATTAATAAATCAATACATTTAAATTTAAAAAAATTTTGTTTAAATAAATTATAAAAAAAAAAAGTTAAAAAAAGAAAAAGAAGAAGTATGATTCGAATCGATGTGCCTTCCCTTGTAAGATCCAAATATTGTATTAATTAAAATTTTATTTGACTATAACTGTGGAGCCAATGAAAATAAATACTGGTTATGATATTTTGTTGAAAAGCTCTTAATTAGGGCTTATTGCTCCATTTAAGAATAATATCTTGGTCTAAAACAGTCCAAAATCCCAAAAAATTAAGATTTTGGACTGTTTTAGACACTTTTAGACACTGATCCAGTCTATTGCAATCAAAAGGGAGGTGCATAAATAAATGTTACAATAGTTCTAAATCCAAAATTTCATCATGTTACATCTAATCATTTTTGAGTTATGCGAGATACGTACGTACAGATATCACGCGAAACTAGTCAAAATGGATTTAGGGATGATCAAAACGGATATTTCCGTTGAAATCTGAAAACTGTAATTTTTCGTGATCACAATACTTTCTTTACTTCGTATAAGGAAGTAGAAATTTTTAGGAGATTAATATAATTTTTCCTGATACGCCTAGAATAGTTCCTTGTTGTTCTTTAATACGGACGGTCATCCTATTTTTCAGCATAATATCATTCTTATATCAGTCTCAGATCACTTTCAAATTTTGAAGTAAAGGTTTTATGTAATTTTTATTTTATTTAAGCCGCTGAAGGTTCTCATTGTTTTAATAATTCGTCAATGTTTTCCATTTACTAGTATTTGTGTATATGATAATTATTATAAAAAAAACTGGATAAATTTGTGAATAATTCTTAAAAAAACATCAGTAAAATTTTAATAAGTTGTGTTTCAAGCTTAAAAAATGTATAATAATATTAATATTTGGAAACTATGATTAGCTACAATATCAGGATTAGTATGAAAATTAATTTATAAATTGAATGTATACTAGGTATTGTGTTTTATTTAACATAAAATGTTACTTAAAATTTATATTAGTCTACTATCAAACCAACATATTTAGTAACGTTATATTTATTTTAACATGAAATCAAGGTTTCATTTCTATTTGCTGTTAATTTTTTTTTTTTTTTTTTTTACATTTATTCTTTCCTGTAAAGTAAACGTAATAGAACAGCTAACATTATTGCGTGTTATTTAAATTTTATTATCATTTTCGACTTAAAATGCCATTTAATTTGGTCATGCATCGGTTGTTATTTACACGAAATGTATTTTAATGAATCTACAAAAATATGTATTGTTATAATTTGATCATAACGAATATGACTGGTTGAATTAATTCATTTTGGCTATTTTTTTTTTTTAAGTTCGTAATTTTCTGTAATATGAATTTATTTGATTTTTCTTTGCTGTTATTATTATTATTTACATTTATTCGTATAAGATTTTAATCCAACAATATACTGGTTTAATTTAGTGAATTATTTAGCTTATTACAAATTAAATATAACTTGGTTATTTATAACGGTTGAATACAACCGTTGTTGAATACTGAGATAAAGTTCTCTAATTTGTTTGGTAAGCATCTATTTTATTTTTTGTATGTCGGACAAGAGATTAATAAAAATATTTTTTAAGGATTCATGATCACGGATATTTCATGAATTAAATAAATTACAAACGTCAAAAATCTATTTCAGAAATGTGTGTTAACAATTTTGAAATTTTAATAAATATTCCTTTTCCTTTTTTTATATATTTATTTAAATTAACAGTTCTTATATAATCGATTGTTTGTCAATAGATAAATAAAAGGGCTAAATCCTAAGATAAAGAGTGGCGTTTCCTTCTCCGATATACCAAATATACTTGTAGTGTGTTATCTATTAACCGATGTAAAGACAAAGTTTATTTCAGATGATCTTATAATGATTATTGGTTAATTAGAAATTAAATATGTGAAGTACTGAATGAAAAAGGAAAAATAACCAAATGATTTTAAGGTACGTGACACTAGATCCAATACTTTCTGGGAGATAAAATTTATATTTTCATAAGTAACAGGTTTACAATTGTCTATTTAATTTATCTATTTTCTAATGAATATTAAGAAAGTCAGCAGGTTTCTGGATTCCTTGTGGTAACAATAGAAAAGAAAAACTGTAGGCAGCTGTGTCCCTTGTTCTTGATGTATGAGTGAGGTTTGGCCTTGTACAACTCAAGCTGACCACAGCTGTGACGTGTGGTTAATTGAAACCCAAATACTAAAGAATACCGGTATCCACGATTTAGTATTCAAATCCGAATAAAAGCAACCTTTAATAGGATTGAAACTGAGTACTCTCAATTTCAAAATCAGCTGATTTACGACGACGAATTTTACCACTAGACCAACCTGGCGGGTTTGGTTTCATTCTACATCATAAGTATATTAAGAAACGTGTTGAGTATTTCCGTTTGTTTGCTTCACTGAGGTGATTAAGTACTATTGGAATTCAGCATGATCACAGAGTAGCAACAAATAACATCTACGTTCGGTTTACTGTAGCAATTGGTTGAATAATGAAGATTAGAGAAAGCAATGGTGATTAATATTCCTATACTTAAAGCGAAAGAAAGACTTGAAAGTATTATATAAACCTATATATTAATTTTAATACAACAATATTTTCTTTATTTTAATACAACATTATTTTTTACTTTATTATAATACAACATTTAACTATAAGTTTTTAAAATGATAAATACATTTTTTAATGAGTAAAAATAATCTGACCAAGATTCAAATCTTTGAGTTGTATATATGTTTAGTGTTATATAATATTGAGTTTTACAAATATTTCATTATTCATTAGCATAAGGAAGAAAACTTGAAATTTGATGGAATTATCTAAGTAAGATAATTATATTAGAAAATAAGTTATTTAAATTAATTATTTCTATCTGGAATTCGCTATATAGATAAATACATTTTCAGTAATATACGTTTTAAAGAATTTAGATTGTGGTCTATGTAACTTAATTCTGGCTAGGTTACAATAATCCTGAGCGAAATCACATGAAATTTGTCACTTTTTCTAACCTTTTTCTGTTATTTAGAGCCTTGAATTCGGAGCTGAAATATAAGTTATCATATTTTTCTTTCTTACTACGCACCACTTATAAGAGATAAGTTTTTAACCTACATATAACTATAGTTTGTAATAAAATTTGGATCTTTCTTGTTACTTCTCCCAAAGCTTTAAATGCCCTTCCTCCGGTTTTTCCTTATATCATTTATTTATTTTTATGGAACCTATGTTTGCTTTAAGCAAAAAAGAAATCGATAGTAAAGCACGTTACCCTTGGTCAGATCGATTCCTATGAAATTTGTATTAAAAAAATGTTCTGTACTGTATCTGCTATGCATGAACGCTATTAACACCACACATACAACAAGCAGCCATTCCACTCATATTCTGAATAATTTAAATATTCTAAAACGTATATATAAATGAATTATTTGTCCAAAAAATATGTTACATAATCTGACGATTCCAATATTAAACTCATTATTTTAACTTTATATAAATTATTATTTATATTATACCTCATTATTTTAGACCTTATATATATATACACACACACACACACACACACACACACACACACACACACACACACACACACACCCGTGCTATCAAATGTACACATAAAACTTACATCCTATACTCTCAACAAAACTGTTTTAAATTTAACTGAAATAAAATCAAAACTTAAAGCCAAAGGTACACTCATAAACTAAATAATGCAATGAATAAGAGGAAATTCAGTGCAGAACAACAAGGATAAATAAACACAGATGAATTGATAAATTAAAATTCTTAATATTAATTAAAATGTCATTCCAAGAGTAAAGAACCTTATGAAGTAGAGGGCAATAACAAAAAAATTAATATCATAGGTGAGGATCATAATGTAATATCTTAAAAATAATAATAATAATAAAAGTGATTACATTAGGTTTACAAATAGTTTCATAGTAGTAAGCAGTTTCAGACAATACAAAAAATAAATAATAAACATCTGAGGATGTAATGAGCCCTTATAGGCAATTTACGTTTTTATAAGAAATAAAAATTAAAAAACAAAAAAATTTAAATCTATAAGAGAAAAATAAAATTAAAATTGGCCATAAAAACAACTAAATTCCACTCATGGGAAGCCAGCGAAAATTTGTTCAGAATTTTTTTTTTTCTTAGGTGATATAATAAATTACATTCATGATCATTCTCAGTCTCAAGTCGCGTTATAGGTTATACAGTCCTGTACGTATATTTAGAGGAGTGTTAGTATTGGCATATACAAGTTTTTTCTGCTCCTGATAGTCGATATGAATTAATAAGATTTGTCTGTTGCTAGGCGTGACTTTTTCTGAACAAAAGAGGGCAGCCTCATTTTTTCATCTAAATGGTATCTCTTCAACTGTGCTTAATTTTGTCCGTCATAGACTTCCATTCGTTGTAAATCTTAATTTTAAAATAATTTGTGACATACTTTTTAACTCGTGAATTCTTACGGAAATAGCGATCGTAGCTTTATTTACGGCCTTGTTTTCTGGGATTCTAGCATATCTGGTGTCCAGATTTATTCCTAAATCAGAATATTTTCATTTAGAGTTGACATGCATAAACACGTCGATCAAGGTCATTGTCACTCAGTTCTGTCGCTGTAAGAAAACATTTAATTTTCAAATCCTTTCGGAAATGGTCTTGCATTTCCAGTCTTGGAATGCTTAACTCTCCAGAACGTTTGCGCGTCGATTTCATTGGTGATCATTAAATCAGTGCCGTCACAGCAGCATGCATCTCAGCTTGAGTGTTCGGCCTCCTTCTGCGTGGCGCATCAAAAATACTTCCCGTTGTAAAAGCCTTCTTCTCCGGGTCAATATCGTTTGCCGTGAGGTGACAATTTCCAAAAAACGTACATTCGTAATGTGCTCCAACGTTTTACCAGTGAGTGAACGTTCATGGATCAACAAACGCTCTTCGACAGTGAACGCACTCATATCCGCCATCGCTCCACACTCGACTATAACTAAGTTTATCCCACCACGAATGGACACACAGACGATCTCCACCATGGCTTATCATCCCAATTTTTCCAGGAGCAATGAGTGATATCAGCGGTATGAATTGACAGCACTAGAGCCCGATTAAGCTGGATTTATTATAGTGTAAAGGGACTTCCACGTGATAGATGCACATTTCGATAAACAGTGATCATCACTTTTATAAAGTGAAAAATAAATGTAACTGCAGCAACAAAATCTAAAACGGAAATATACATTTATATTATAAACTACATTTATATTTACTTCTTTTTTTTAATATTTAATTCACCAAACAAGCACGAAGCTTATGCCATAGGAATAGGAAATGGAAAGTTCCTACGTATCATATAAAAAACTTTCCGTGCTTGACCGGGATTCAAACCCGAAACTACCAGAATGATAGCCGATAAGTTATCATTCCGCCATGGAGCTCATTTTAAATCTACGGATATATTTTATTTTATTATAGAAATGTATAAATATATGTTGATGCGCAACAAAAATATCATTCCTGAACTTGAAAAAAGTAAAAGAATGAAAAAAAGATAGTTTGCGAAGGTTTGTGTTAAGAAAAAACCGATAATTCTTCTTTGAGATCAAGGGTTATCGGGTCTTAATTTGTCGTAACAAATCATTATCAGATCCTGTTTTTGTATAAGAAGATTGCAATAGAGGATATGGTACCTATGTTTTGGGGGTATATATATATAATCGCGGCTTCGCCCGCGTTTCAGGCAGTCATGGTTCGCTTCACTTGCTCTTCCAGCCTAGCCAGATGGCTCTGTCCTTTGGACCCCGCTGTGTTCATTAAAATCATGTATGTGATAATATTAATTATAAATAAAAATTAATGTATTCAATTCATGAAAAATATCAGTTTATTTTAATTTCTTCAAGCAACAATTTGGTCAGTAC
This sequence comes from Zanna intricata, assembly GCA_010016005.3. NCBI lineage: Eukaryota > Metazoa > Arthropoda > Insecta > Hemiptera > Fulgoridae > Zanna > Zanna intricata. Next base: position 16,531 of record JAAAKQ030074453.1, on the reverse strand, counting down.
ATACCAAAAATGGACCCGAAGCATTAAATCATCTAAGAATGTAGGTTTCAAAACAGTCGGCCTCCATCTTAAAAATATTAATCGTAACTGGTTACTCGTATTTCGTATTGTGAAAGTGTATTTTGCCCGGTTCTTAGCCTTACCCAACCCCCGTAGGGGAAGACACCCACCACGTGACGATTCCGGTCGCCACACCACCTCCCCCGTTCCTAGCCCTGAGGGGCTTTCCCTGGAGTCGTCATATTGACCTTCGTACTGATTACATATCTCAGTCATCAGCCAGGCCTCGGTCGGGATGCCCCGGATGCAAATGCCGCGGTCGATATTTAGCATCAGAGTGAAGTACCTAAGCAGTCTTAGCCTTACCCAACAAACACCAGTAGGAGGTGATCGTACTTCGTTTTCAATTTAAAAAAAAAATGTTCAATTAGTTTTATTTTATGTTTGTAGCCGAGCAACCAGAGTCACATCGCATATACAGAATCAGAGGCTTTGTTGGTTGAGTTGTCGCGCCGTACATCATTGCATCCGTTAAAAAATCAAAACTCAAAAAAACCCGACAACGGTTTTTAGATATTTTTCCAAACAGTTTTCAAGTCCCAATAAAGTGAATATCTCGTTTAGTATAGTTGGAAATGGGGAAAACTTTCAATCATTGTTCAAATTTTTTCACTTTTCTTCATCCCTTTTAAGGTCGATTTTCGAAAAAATCTAAAATTTTGTTCATAAATAATTTTCATGAGAATTAAACACACCAAAAATCAAGTTTATGTCTTCATTTCTTACCGAGAAATTAAAAAAAAATAATAGCTGGATTTAAAAAAATATATTAAAATCTGTTTTTGCCCTTTAAACTTGGAATTTCTAAAAATCTAGAAATTTTTTTTTAGGTATTCACATGAAGATTACACATACCAAAATCAAGCTGATATCTTCATTTGTTATTGAGAAATTAAAATATTAATAAATTTCATTGTTACTCGATATTAACCTTTAAACTTAGAATTTCGAAAAATCCTTTCTTAGTATGCCCTTACACCGTAAGAAGATATATATAATTTATCTTCAGTAGTTTTTGCTAGGCAATGATAACTCAGGACGAATTTTTTTTTTTCTTTTGACGATGAGTTATGAAGGAATGCATTTTCGCACTCCCCATGGGGTCATAATGGGGTTGTCGGACTCGGAACCAGGGACGCTAACCACCCCCAGTTAGTAAAACCAGCGAACTAAGAAGCCTGGCTGAGCGACTAAGCTGACTCCACAGCCTGCCCCCTACCGACTAAACCTCCCTCACCGCTCTTCTCCGTCCCGAGACCGGACCCGCAATTAAGCACTCGCAGTCTCGGGTGGGACGTGTCTGACGAATTTCGGAACTTCACTCCTGAAGAGGAGAAGTAAATATACACTTCTATACAGAAGTGCATACTTACATTCTCCTGGTGGTGTAGTTCTCCTGTCATCCCTGTGAACAAAGAAAAAAAGAATATCCATACTACCGTCCACGCACATATTCACACCCTGTTGTTTGAGTAGATGTGTGTGTACGTGTTCACGCCCAAGAAGAACGGGAGTCCCCTTGTGTCATCATCACCATCCATTCTCATACCAAGGACAAGTGGCGACTCAGCAGGAGGCTGTCCCTTCCCCCCGGCTCCACCATATTCGTGACTGCGCGAGCAACCCACGACCCCGTTATTCGGGGGGAGGGGGGTCAGTCAGGATGAATTGACAGTTTTGTATATGCATAAATAAATAAGTAAATAATATTGTAAATTAAACTTTTAATTTTTTACTTGGTAATGTTTACAGCAAGATTGCATTATTTTAATTTATATTTTTTATCTCAACGTAAGTAACTTTTTAAAAGTATTTTGTGAATGTTGGTGGTTTATTTCATCTGATATTTTTGTGTTTCATTTACTCTTATTATTTATTTTTACTAATACTTTGTACTAGACTGATAGACTTATAATGATTATTCAGAAATAGAAATGCGTATATAGTTTTTACTTTCTTGTACTCCGTTGAGCTTTTTATTTGATATTTTTTTGTTATTTTAATAATTTGTTAGAAACATCCTATGAATAAATAGAGGAATCGAATTCTTATAAAAGCAGATTAAAATCAGTTTTTTTCGTGTATAACATTCATTAAAAATTAATTTACTATTGTTAAAAATTATTAACATGCAGACAGCCACTGAATTTTTGATAAAGCACGTATTTATAATAAATAAATTTAATATAATAAAAAAAAATAGTACATCCAAAAATAATTTTACTGTTTATAATAATTTTTACTATTTATAGCAACGCATTTATATTTTATAAGATGAGCAGTAAAGTAAAATTATGTTAATTATATATTAAAATTTTAAAGGTAAAATAATATTTTCCTATATTATTCAAACCACGCCCAAACTCTCATTTACAACAGTACCACGTAATGAATGTAACAGTCTTCAATAACTTTAGCTCTCTCTTCCTTTTCTACCCTCAAACCGTGTCCTCTCTCTTATTCTAACGTTTCTCTCTTGTAGAGTTTCTCTTTCCGAACTTAGATGTGCATTAATTTCAATGCAGTAGTTTCGTGTGATCGGTGATTTTACCTGTATAACGAAGCGAGAAAATCACCTTGAATTTGTATCGACTGTATTGTTTTTAATAGAATGGAATAAAATTAGTGGAATAATTAGGTAGCTATCATCTAGAATTTATTACCTTTTTCTACTGCTATTATAATACTAACTGTGCTAATTTAAACGGCCTCCAATGTTTTAATTCTATTTTTATTATGTTTGAAATTTATTGTTTACCAGCCTTCTAGATTTAGTTGTGTAATTTTTGTCACAATTTTTTTAAATTTATATATTAAAGTAAAAATATCAAATGGGATAAATGTAATATTTTAATGTAAAGTTACAGTTTAATATAGATTTAAATTAATATTCATTAGGTCTACACAAAGATATATATATATATATATATATATATATATCATGATCTATCATCTTCATGTTTAGGATATATCAACAATTTTTTTAATCTAATTATGGAATTTTATTTGTTATTGAATTTATGAAATCCAGGTTAATTTTCCGTACAAAATTTATTTTACTAGTTATAATTATAATGTACTAAAATAGGAAATTCTGTAAGAAAAATAATTTATAGGAATTTGCAAAGTAGACATAAAATTGAGGAGAAATTGGCTTATAAATTCAATTTATTAAAAGCAAGGTAAATCATCGCCTGTTCCTAAATTTATAGTTATTTTCTATGACATAAAAGTGTATTCTTAATCAAAATTCCCGTCCTTCAAAAAAAAAAAAAAAATTTTATACGAAAATTGTTTCAATTTGTTTGATTTGATCTTTGTATCCTCATCATCATCATCATCATCATCATTTGGTATTCTGCCTAGCGTCAGGTACCTTACGACGCGCTATCCCTATTCATTTCTGTCTCAAGCCTTCTCCTTCGATTCCTTGTAATTTTTAATCTTCATTTTATCTATTATTATCGTTCTTCTTCTTCCTCGCTTCCTTTCTCCTTTTATTGATCCTTTCAATGCAGTCGTCAAGAGTCTACTTCCTTTAATCCTGTGTTCTAATAGAACACAGGATTCCTCGTTGTTAAAAAATTTTATTTGTCTTCTGTTAACATTATTTACATCAATCTTCTTATAATTAAATTTTCTACAATTTATGTTTAAAAAATATATGATTTATTGCCAATTTAACAACGTTATTGTACGTCAAACGAAAAAAAAATGTGTTTTTTGACCCTATTTTTGGCGTTTTACATGGGATATCTTAGAAACTAAAAGAGATACAGTTCTGAGGCCTATTTTTTTCGATTTTCCAGCTAAAAAACCATATGAAACAATTGAATTTGCCCCTTAATTGACCTTCCAGAATTTCAGAAAGCCTTAATTTACCCATCATTTTTTATTTATATTATTACGTAAGCACATATTTAACATTAAACGAATTTTACAAATTATTATGTAATGATAATAATAATAGTAATAACAATAATACATAACCGGAAGGGATTTTTGTTTATATAATAAAGGTGTGAAGAGAACTGAATTGAAATAAAGCAACGCTGATGATGCTCTAAATTTCAGTCGGTTTGATCGCCTAGAGCTGTTCTCTCTTGTGTTCTTCTCTTGTTATTGTATCTTTGTATTATAACATAGAAACGGTGTCATAAACATATTACTGTTTTAGACTATATATATGTATATAGTGAGAGAAGGAGAGAGAGATTTATAGAGAAGAAAGAGAGAGATGAAATATAAATATATTTCACCCTAAAATACACATGCGCGCACAAATAGGTGAAAACACTTCTTACTTCCATTTCCTCATTAATTTTAGTTTGCTAGTTACTTCTTGTCCTTATTTTGGTCTCTTGGGTGATATCCACTTATTTCGAAACATTTCTTGGGAGTCGTTCCTCATCCAAGTCTGTTTATGTGATCAAACCGCTCCAGTTGTTTCTTCTGTATGTCGTCACTTATGTAAGTAATCTTATTTATTCCCTTTCGAATAATATTTCTACTGAGTTACTGAAATAAGGAACGAAGTTCTGTTTTGTCTGGTTGTTTTCTTAACAGAATTTCTATGTGAAAATTTTATTTACTTTTGACAGAGGCTGTTAAGCTATTTCTCATATTATTATTATTATTATATATTTGTTCGATCATAGAACCATACAAAAACAGTCAAATCTGAATTTTATTTTTAATAATTTTTCTTACATTTATACTATAAAACAAGATCAATTACCTTGGACTCATTACATGAACTTATTGATAATTACATGACACGTACATTATAGACGTTTTATTTCATACATTAATTGAACTTTATACTAATATCTTACTTCATATATAAATTTTTAATGATTTTAATAAATTTAGAATATAAAAATAAAGTATTTTATTTATAATTTAAAATATTTTTATTTATAAAATTTAAATTATTATTGGAGCTTATAATTAATTTTTTTTTTGCCAGAATCCAAATACGAATTAGTATCTTTTACTTAGTACCTTATTACCTTAGTACCTTTAACATTTTGACCCACCATCTATTTTCCTAACCTACTCCTGTTCATATCCTTCGTGGAGACCCGACCCCATAAATTTTAATTATGATTTCATCGTACATAATAAAAAAATCAAGAACTCCTATCTTCTTTCAGAAAATATTTTATCAACTTCTATCCAAAACAAACCCAGATGCAGTCAGTGATATATATACACAGATGGGTCGAAACAGAATGATAACCATTGGATGCGCTTTTTTAGTAAATGATGGAAACTATACGTTCAGTCTGCCTGGTATACAAATGTCTACAATGCTCAACTGCGCCATCAATAAAGGCTTTGAATATCATTCATCCAAAATACCGTCACATCCTTATTTGTAGCGATTCGTTTAGTGTACTCCGAGCTTTGGAAAATATGCATTGTAGATATCCCATGATTCCTGTTAAAGCCCATCAGGGCTAGGAAGGGGAGGAGTGGTGTGGTAACCGGAATCGTTACAAGGGTGTATTCCCCTACCAGGGGTTAGGATGACTACATCCCAACGGAAGTTGGGATGTAGACATCCCATGTGATGAAGTAAATGTCACTCGGTGATGACTTGAATTGGCTAAGTTTAATGTTAAGTTGAATTTGATCGATAACGATCGATTAGGGAACTAGGTCTAAATTACTGTTGTTGCGATCAACATTTTCTTAGTGTGCTTGTTAATGTAATTACCGATAACAAATGAGACATTTACAGTTACTCATAGCTTGTCTATAATAGAGAACTAGGCGCGGGGTTTGTGCTTTCGCGAATTCGTTTAGCTGGTTCAGAGGGCAACGAGTAGGACAGAAGAAAGAAGATGTCCGAAAGAAGCCATAGCGAAGCCAAAGGCTATTAACTCATCCTTTGCCTATTAACTTAGCCTAATCTGACAATCTTATCGAATATCCTGTTCTTTGTTAATGCTGGACATCTATATTAGATTATCTAATATTAATAATATATTTTCTTAATATTTTATATTGTGATTTAACTTTTCCTATATTATCTTGTATTGTGCAGTTTATTTATTAATTCTATTTTTTAATTTAGTTTTTCAGTTATTTAGTTTATATTTCGTTATACCACTGCATGTGTAGTAGTTATATAGTTTAGTTTATAAATTGTAAAATTATTATTTCGGGCCTTCATTTTACGAAAAAAAATTAAAATAATTGAAGAAATGTAATAACATACATTTATTGCTAAGATAAAAATTTACTTTGAAAATAAATAAGTAAAAATAAAAGTAAAGAAATATAGATAAAGAAGAGTAATTAATGTAAAAGATATTTTAAATTTTGTATATTGCTACAAGGTAATAATATACAGGAGAATCTTATTATTTAGTCAAATTATAAAGAATGGATGAACTGTTGTAACTATTGTAGAAAACAAGCTGGCACAAGTAATAAGAGTTTTAATTAAAAAAATAAATCAATAAAAAGACTGTCAGTATCAAATACAGATTTGAGGATTAGAAATTCCTGAAAATATGATGTATGGATTGTTGAGGATTGAGAAAAAATTGAAATATTTAGTTACAAAAGAATGTTGAAAACTAAATGGAGTGATAGCATTCAAAATGGAGGAAGGAGGAATTTGATGAGGTAGTCTTGTTAAGAAATGAATTATGTTGTTTGGACAAACTTTAAGCAATCTGATTGTAGTTAATTTCTGGATGCAAAAAGACAAGGAAGGAAGATATAAATCAGGTAATTTAGTCGTACGTTTGTGTAAATATCTTGTCGTTAAAAAATTATAAATGGAATAGCATCAAAGTAATCAGTTCATTGACGAATCAAAATAAAAAAAAAATTCCATGCTACTGTTTTTTACTATTTCACAGGATAAAACTTGTATTAGTATATACTTTTTTAATTTGATCTTCATTGTTTCCTTTGAGATAGATTTTTTTTTTGTGTGAAGATTTTTCAGTCAATGTATTGACTGCATCATTTGTGTATAATCTTACTGAAATATTCGTTAGCATAAGTATTGAAGATTTATTAATAATAATTATTAATTTTAACATTATTATCAAATTACGTTATTTTTTTTAAAAAAATCTTCAAATATTAATCAGGAAGTCGAGAGTTCTAAGGTTCAAATCCTACTAAAGGTAGTTACTTTTATACGAATTTGAATACTAGATTGTGAATACCGGTGTTGTTTGATGGTTGGGTTTCAATTAACCACACCTCTCAAGAGTGGTTGACCTGAGACTGTAAAAGATTATACTTCATTCATATTCCTTCATATCATCCTCTGAAGTAATATCCTATGATGGTTCTGGAGGCTAAACAGAAAAAAGAAATATAAATATTAATGAGGAACTTCTACAATAATGCAAAGAGATGGTTTTTTAGAAATCTTCATTATTATTTGTCACTTGTCAACAGATTGGTTTGATAAACGAATATTCCAACATTCATTATTTAGATTAGCTATTAACTAATCTCAGTCATCCTAAGTCCTTCGTCCTTATTTTTAATTTAATTTAAATGACCTATTTTTTGTTTTCTTCTGGGTTACACTTGATTCTATTTAAATATTAAATCATCTTTGGTGGATTGGTGCATAACTTGCTACAAGATCGATTCTCAAATTTGTTACAGATTTCTTTATCATATGATTCGTCGTTGTACTTGTTGAATTTGCATAATTTTCCTACACCAAAAAAATAAAATTATTTATCCTTTGCTTTTTTGGCTTTCCTACTGCCGATTAATCTATCTTGTCTTTTCTTTCCCATCTATTTTTGTTGAATCCAATTCTATACATTCTATTTATTTTCAGTTTTATTTTGTTTTTGAATTATATAAATTACCTCACTGCAGAATCTATGAATAAAAGAAGATATTGCAGAAGAGAATATCGCATTTTGCTTTGCTACTCATATATTTAATTTAGTTTTGGTTCATTCCTCTTTAGCAATCAATTATCACAAATTCTGACGTAATTTCTCCTTAAATCAAAAGGGGGAAGCGATTTTACCTCCAGAATATGGATTACAGGAATATGGCGATTTTACCTCCAGATTTATCACAGGAAGACTGTACTGTAAAGTTACAAAAGGATGAACGTACCAAGGAAAGTAATTTTGGTGATAGTATTCCATTTACTTCCGCCTACATATGTCAACTCTATTATATTTGTATTACATATAGTATAACTCTAATATTTGTACTCTATTATAGAGTACAAAAGCTGTTTCGAAGCCGGCTATATTATGTGAAGTAAGCTCTTCTGCAGAGTTTTTCTTAGTCTGGCATCTAATCTTTGGCTACATTGAACTTGGGAGGTCTTGCCAGAAATTGAGCTGTCACCAGCATAACTCTTAGGTTCAATGGATTGTGGAAGCCAACTAAAAAAGCATTCTATATTACTTAATTTGGAGTAAAATTGTATAAACTAATAGAAAAATTATTTGGATATAAAGTAAGCCATCACCAGTTCTTATTGTTATGAAGTGAATTAAGTTAAAAACAAAGTTGTTAGTGAAAATATATTGATATTTCTATCGCCTTTTATACTAAATTAGGTCTACTAAAGAGACAAGGCAAAGTTTAAAGTCATATTTTTTCATTTGATAATTAATTCAGTTGTAATTTACATTGGACAGTTCAAATAAGGACATTTTTTCCATTTTTTAAATCCATCAGTGTTGTTTAAACTTTTTTTTTTTTCTTTTTGGGTTATCCCCCCCGGATCGGCCCCGCAATTAAGGATTTACACGATCCGGGGGAGAGCACAGGAGAAAAAGGAACTGATGTGTTAAGGGTTGTTTAACACAAACTCTTTATTTAATACAAAACAACATCTAAGGGGGAATCAAGCTTCTCAAGGACTTATTTTCTTCTTTTCTTCTTCATGCATCCAGAGGACGAGTCCGAGGAAGAGTCCCCGACCGCTCATCGAAGACGGCACACCTGGGCATGCCGCCCCTCCCGGCCGAGGCTGTCCCCCTCATCACGAACCCCTAGAAGCCTAGTCGTCTGTCTTCTGTCTCCTTGGATTGTATAATTTCCCGCACCATCGATTCAAACCTCCTCCAATTCTCGGGTGAGTTTAACACAAACCCAGCAATGTTATCTGGGGTCAAATTGTGACCTAACCCATATTTCACCCTAACATCCACCCACAAACGACACAAGAAAAGAGTGTGTTCCACTGTATCTACCTCGCCGCATCGCGGACAGTTGGGGGTCATCCCTCCTACCAATCGTATGTAGATACATTCTAAAACATCCATGGCCGGTAAGCGCCTGGGTTAGATGGTAACCCAGACGCCCATGCCGCCTTTCCGCCCAGGCTCGAACATCCCCAGTGTTGTTTAAACTGGGCAAAGTGTTAATATTTTTAAAAAATTGAAAAATTAATTCTATGGAGCTAATAATCTAACACAGTATTTGAATTTCTTAAGAATATTGTTTAACACTGGAGAGAAAAAACTGGGTTATACATTAAAATTTCACCCTAATTCTTAACCATTTACAGTACTTAAATGTATATTTACATTGTATATATATATATATATTGTCCTGCTTATTAAACTCACTTGTTGATTAAAATTATTTATGAATAACTCATGTAACTTTTGAGTATGTAGTATAAGTTTCCACTCTGATAATCATGAGAACTATTTTGAGGTGAAATGATGTTGAGCTGTGGGACTCCCTCTTGTCATATCCTATTTCTCTCAACCGTATACCTCTCCTCAACCTCCAACATCTTTCCTTCTCCTTGAATAGCATATCTTTATCCATCTCGTTTATCATATATATATGATATTATAAAAAAACATCTGAAGCGACATCTTATTTTGTTATGTGCATAAAACTTTGTGACTTCTTATGGAGATAGTCTCTTGAAGAGAAGATCCTACAAGGAAAGGAATTATAGTATTGAGATTGGTTTTTTACGATCGTAAAAAAGAAGCCTGTAAAAATATAATTCAAGGTTATATATTTCATACTATAATCTTGTACATGTGTGTGTGTGTGTGTGTATATATACGAGTATATATATGTATATAAAAAAGTCATATTTTACAACTCATCACTGTTTATATGTTCGAATGTGATCTAAAACAAAAATTCTAGAGGAAATAATATAACGGAAAATATGTATTGGTTAGTATATATCTGTGAAATCTTATTGCTCGTATTTTGGACATAAAAAAAGATTGTAAAAATAGTTGTAGTAAACTTAAATTTTTTTATACATATATACATTTATAATCATACATAAAACTGTTCTCCTTTCTTAATTATAAGAAAAAGATTTCCACATATTGCTGTCTAAATGGTTACTTTCTTTATTCAGTGGAATTACTGATTTCTTTTTCAGTTGTTTGACTAGTATGATGCACTTATCCATTCCTTTCTATTCTTTACCAATATCCTGATTAGTTTAACAATACATCTTACATTCTTTAATTTAAATTATCTTTTGATTTCATTTGTAATGTATTTTTTTCCTTAATGTACCTTCAATAGTTTCTTTTAGATATAAATAAATTTAATCCTGGATGTTTTAAAATATGGCTCATCAGGTTTTTATTTCTTTTTGTAGATTCTGTCACAATTTCTTTTTTCTATAATTTTTAAAAAAGCTCTTACTTTTTTCCCCATTAACCCACCTAATTTTCAACATTCTCCTTTTAAGAAAATCTTAGAAGCCACTATCTTTGATTTTTTCTTGGAGAGTGGCACATTTAAACTGGTCTAAGAAACGGTTTAGTATAGTGTAATTAATTAAAATAATTTTCTTTCTATATGCTTTGAATTTTATTAGTATTGCATTAATGAAATACATCATCGTTCCCTTGCTAGTTGTCTATTTGTCATTAATATGAAAACAGTTCCGCCCATTAAATGTTTATTACAGTCAGTTCTTACTTGCATTTTAATGTTTTCCTTTTTCTATTTAGTCTCCAGAACCACTATAAGGTATTACTTCAGAGGATGAATAAGGATAATATGTATGAATGTAAATATGTTTATTAGAATTATAACTCTGGACTTCTAAATCAGTAATGTCGAGTTCACTATTAGACCAGTCTGATGGGTTATTGGTGTTTTAGTATTACTGTATAGTAACCCACCGGGTTGGTCTGGTGGTTAACTCGACATCGCAAATCAGCTGATTTCGAATTCGAGAAAACTATTTAAAATAAGAAAAATGAAATATTATGAAATAAAATAATTTGAATTATTAATCATACAACCAATGAAAAATGTTTATATGCAAATTTTATTAGTCAAAACATGCAAATATACAATACATTAAACAACTTCCAAACCACGATTACTAGAATGTCAGGTCGATTCTCTAATATGCCACACTTTAATTTTCTCATTTTCCATGTTCCTTTTCTATAAAGTACCAGACTCAACATGAATTAAAAATTTCCTCCTTATTCTAAAATTATGTTTGATAACAGTATAAAAGTTTCTATGCATTGGTTGCATCTATTTTTTATATCTTTTTAACTTTATCTATTTTTGTACTTCTATTATCCAGTTAATGGAATGTTTCCTTATTGGCTTTAATTTGTTCTATCATATTTTTTTTTTTTTACATTTATTTATTCTACCATGATATTTTAACTCCTTGAAATCCTCTTTTCAGTGGAATTTCTTATCTTTACTGTAATTTAATTTCAATTTAACTTTTCCCCAGCATTGAATTGATGTTTCATCCAACTTATTTGCAGTTTTGAGTATATTACAAATATTATATTTATTTTACTGTAATATTGTTAAATTATAAATACTGTAAAAAAATATCATTATTATTAGTGGATATTCAATTTTATTTACTTGTTTCTTAAGTGTTATTTCATTCTTTGTTAATCCATTTATTAATAAAACAATTTCAAAGTAGGTTTGATTATTGTCTTAGTTTATTCTGTATTATAGCTTACTCAGTTATATTTTCTCTTCTAATAACTACTTAAATCTTGTATAAATTCTTTATAAACACATCTTTTATTTAAATCATTAATTACTTTTTATTGTTTCTCTTAAAATTTAAAATTTTCTATACCATTATACATTGTTATATATTTTTTAATAATCTATTATATCATGTAAAAGTCTTGTGTTGTCTTCAAAACTAAATTCAAAAACACTTTTTAACCGATACAGAATACTGTAATAATTGGCTATATTAAAATTAAAGTACGTAATTTGCATGAAATATGTAAATTTTTATGAAATAATTGCACTATGGTTTTTGTGGAATATTGTTAAAATATTTTGTAATATTTTTCCTTTTTATTCCATCCAGTCTATCTGTGGACCATGTTTATAACAATTCTTATTTAGGTTTTGACCTTCTAATCGTTCTTCCTGATCTTACAGCCAACCAGTATATCTTCAATCTAACTCTCGCTTCATCCTTTTTCTTCTCTGAAACTAACATTTTCTGTTATTGTCCTAAAAACCTTCAAAAATGTTGTCTGTATCTCTGAACCTTCCTTTATCCAGAATTTCAATTTGTTTTTCTCCTAATTAAGACAACTTTTTCATTTGCATATTGTTTTATTTCTTTCTACCAACAATTCTCAATGTACAAGTTCTATTATCATTCAGTTAATTTCTTTTTAATGTAAATTAGGAGTCAGTTTGTGTATTTTAATATAAATAAAAGTATTTATAAAGAGCAGTTCATACATTTGTAAGATAATTTTATGGAACCAGCTGCTTTTATAAATTCTTTCAAAATTTATAAGCAGAATTTTTGAAAATTTTCCTGAAACTGTATCTTTTTATAATAGAGCAGGTATCAAAAAAGAGTGACAACATTTTTTTTGTGATTTACTGTTATCACTGGGAGTGTGAGGATGGGAAAAAATATCATAAAAATATATTTATTCTACCTTTCTCTTTCTTTATTCGATAACAACAACTCTACACTCGATTATAGTTACCCTATTCCTTTTTTGTGAATGATATAAAAATTAATTTTTAGCTTTTTGAAAAACGCCAAGCCTGACCGTGATACAAACTCAAAACCTTCCGGATGAAAGGTAGAGACGCTGCCATTCCGTCACGAAGATCAACAGGAACATATTGTGTATAATTTAATAAATCTTGCTTTTCTCAACTTACTTGTTAAATTTATTTTATAAACACACGTCTCAATAATAAAGATGAAATCTAAAACAAGTTATTTTCAAAAAATTTTATTCTCCTTGCATGTTTAAAATTTGTTTGTTTGAATATTTAAAGTAATGTTTGATACAATGTCAAAGTAAATAAGTAATGAGCTGTCCTTGCTACAGTGATTTAAAATCGTTTGAAGTATCATTATTTGCCGGGTTCCATTGGCGCGAGAGGTTGCGTCTCAGCCATCCGGAGGTCCCGGATTCGAATCTTAGTCGAGCATGGCTTTTTCACACGCTATAAATCATCCATCTCAGCAATACCTAACGGTGATAAAAAAGAAAAAGTATCATTATTTATGTATTAACGTAAATGAAGTTTTATAGTAGTTGTGGGGTTGCATAACTTAGTGTGTGTGTGTGTGTATGTGTGTTGCATTTATAAGGCGTTTACCGTTAAAAACAGTATAATTTCTTTTTAAAACAGTGCAATTTTCAATGTCAGGTGTATTTTCACATTTCTCATTATCCGGTTATAATTTTTTTTTTCTTTATGGGTTTTCGATTTTATATTAATTATTTACTTCTTTTTATATAAATTAAAGGAATTTATTTTTTTCGAAATATTTGTATTTAATCTTGAAAATTATAATGTCTGAAAATTTTAACAGATTTTTAAAAATTAAAAGTAAACAGTTTTTAAAAAATTATGAACATAAATTGTAATATTTAGAAAATTTAACATATCTTATATTTTTAATTGCTTAGCTTTAAGAGTTTTACATTTTTTTATTGATAAAATTTAACATCTTATTGTAATTATATTTTTATATATTTTTTAAAACATTCTTTACGTTATGTTATGTTACATTTAGAACATTTAAATGTTATTTACGTTATGGGTATACCGAAATGAAACAACTGGCACTACAGAGATTCTTGGAGAGCTGCATCAAACCAGTCAAATGACACAAGAAAAATAAAAAAAAAAGTTATGTTATTGTTTTTCCTGGCAATTTTTTTTTTTGTACGAGTCCATCTTTACTTTCAAATATTGGTTATTATTTATATCTTATATAACTAAAAAAAAAAAAAAAAGTTTATAACTATTTTGATTTTTTAATAAAATCTTACAAATAAGAGAGAAGACGTACCTTCTTTCTTTACGACTTTTGTTAAACGTTATTTCTTAGTAATGTTTTTGTACATTTGAAATTATTTTTTTTGTTTGTGTGCACACATATTTATGTAGTATGCACAGTTCTTAAAAATGATACTTTAAATCGATAAGATTCCATATAAATATTTTTCTGGGAAAACCACGCCTACGAGGAGATATTTATAGAACAGCAAATCGTGAGAAACCAGTTACAGTTGATTTTTATGAAATCTCATTACTTGAAGTTTTGATCGTCATTAAAATTATACCAACACATAAATACGTTGTTATAGATAATTATATAAGAAGTAAATATTTGGTAAAAATATTTATTTATGTAATAATACAATATATTTGATAAAATGTCTACAAAAATTCATTAATTTCCTTTATAATAATTTTTCCTTCAAAAAGCTACGTCCTTTATACGTATTATCCATACCTAAATATTAATTATTATTAATTAATTATATGTTTTATTGCTAAAATTACTGAAAATGATATTTAAAAGGAAATAACTATTTTCTAGGCTTTCTACTAATTTTATTGGTTTTAAATAATTTACACTAGAAATTTTAATTTTTTAAATTGTGAATTTATATTCAAGTTGTGTTTTTTTAATGCTCCTTAAAAATATATTTTATTTTTTAAAAATAAAATTTAGCTATTAATATATAAATTAGTTTTAATAATATATGTATATTACCTTAATTTTCTTAAAAAAAAAAATTACTACCAATCATAGTTAATTTGTATTTATATATAACCAGATATTAAATCAATTTCAATTTATTGTAAAAAAAAAAAAACAACAAGGAAAACGGCGGTATCTTTTAAAAGTCATCAATCATTTTTGAGGTAAGTTATATTACTTTTATTATTATTATTAATATTGATATAATTTGTTTTGTACAGGTATTTTTATTTTATAATCTTATTTTTAATCTTGTATGTGTTTATTTTTATCGTGTTATTTGTATTAATTTAAAAAAAAACTTTTTTGCTTAAAAATGTATTTTTTGTGGATTTGCTTCATAGAAATCACTTTGGAATTATGTTTAATGTATCTATTTATTAACTCACTATTATGAAGATGTCCTGTGTTAGCGAAATTATTATTTATTGATTATTATGAGATTATTATTGTTACGTTCTTGTATGTATCAAATATTACATGATATATTACGTTCTTAATGTTACGTTCTATGTGTTGAGAACGTTGAAGGTAGACACCGACATGGTCGGTTCCTTTTTGATATTCGATTCGAGTCTTATTCAGTTACACTAAAGAGACCGACAGAAGGCTGTACAATTCCAGACGATAAGCTAGTAGCAAATAGCATTTTAAGCAGTCAGTAGCTCGTAGTACTTCAACAAGTAGACACTTCTTACAAGTTAGTTACAACATGTCATAAGTAAAACATTCATAACTCGTTTACGTCACCATACAAGTTTATTATTCATTAGTCTAATTACAATACAAGAAAATTATACTACTCAAGATTAACACTATGTTATACTATAATACCTTCAACGTCATTAACGCATATATAACAATTTATGACAGTAAATAATCGTTTAACTAAGAAACGGTACTTATTCATTTAAACGACTCCAAATACATAATATATATATGTTGGTCCTCCGTGCATACGCAAATCGTCTATCTACAACCGTTCTACAATTTTACATAATTGTTGGTGTTATATTAAACATTGAAGCAATTACAACTCTTTACAATTATTACAATGAATATTTACGTTATCCTAAATAAGAATCGACCTCAGGTTAAACATTAAGTAACTTAATAATAGAAATGTTAGCATATTAAATAATTTTTTATTTGATCGGTCATTTATTACATTGATAGTAAATAGTAAGTATCAAATTATATCTGGTTGTATGCTTATTATATTTTTATTATTGATATTTTTATTTATATATAATTTTTTTTTACAACTAGAATGGCATTATTAATTATAAATTCATATTATATCTTATAATGTTACTTTAGTAATAATTTTATAAATAAATAGTCGAATAAAAAAGTGTGATTTTATAATGCATATACAATCACACTTTAAATTGTAGTCTATCAAGAAGTTCGCTAGAACTTCTTCGGTAAGGAGAACCGAAGAAGTACTTAGCGAACATTATTATCTGATTATAT
>JAAAKQ030074442.1:0-15304 GCA_010016005.3 Zanna intricata | reverse complement strand
AGACACAAATCAATTAATATAACACAACAAATGCTTAAATATGCTATTAAATAATGTTTATATCAATTAATTAATTCGAGTTTATGCTTACTATAACTATTACTAACCTCTAAATTTCGTGTATATTACTAATTCACTAATATCTTGGTGAATTCGCCACAGATTTCACCACCGAAGCACTAGAATGTGTATACCACTTAGTTTTAAAGATTCACTAAGAAAAGCACCCAATATACATCAAAAACCCACTCAAATAAGCGAAAATTCTCGAGCTGGTAAATTGGCTTCCAACCTTGGCGCCGACTGACTCAGGGCTTTTTCAAATAATATCTAAAAACCATTTTCGGTTTTTTTAATTTTGACTTAAGGTATGCGACGATATACGCTGCTGTGGCTCAACCAACACAGCCACTGCCACTGTTTCTGTATGTGCGACGGGATTGGATGCATTACGCCAACGGGTAAATGACAAAAAAAAAAAAATACGGTCACTTCCTATTGGTCTTTGACGGGTAACGCTAAAAATCGAGCAAAATTCATATAACCCTAAAAGATGGGTAACCAGCTATAACTACTATTTTTAAGATGGAGACCAACTATTTTTATTTAATCATTAAAATTCATGCGATTTCCAGAAGCATATCTATAATATACATAAAACAACATGTCGTGAGTGATTCATAATGAACGCCTAGCAAAAAGCTATTCAAGATAAATTAATGAAAATTTGTTTGCACGTTCTTTTTACCGTGTAAGTGCATTTTTCAGATCACTCAAAATGTTGGTCCTGTACCAACTCTCTGAAGAAATTGCAATTCATTGATATTTTTTATAAATTGATTAGGTTCTAATCGTAATTTATCATTATTATTCTTACAAATATCAGTTGACCCAGGGGTAGGAGGTACAGGAGATAGAACTCTCTGGCTAGAAGAGAAGGCCAAGCGAAGAGAACCCTGACCGAATAAATATCCCCTGACTGCGACGGAAACGCAAGTTGCCTATCATATAGCTCGGACGAAGCTGCTACGGGGATGGTAGTATTCTTCGTGATGATGATAGTATACGTGGGTGTGTGTATGTGTGGGTGTGTGTGTGTGTGTGTGATTTGATCGAATTTGAGTAAATTACTTCAAAATAATTCTCGTATTAATTGTAATCGGGCGAACCGTGTTCACAGATTGCATGATATTACTTAGGTTCATATTATCAGATTCAGGAAATTCAATAATTGAAAAAAAAATTATTTGCATTCTCGAAATATGAAAAAGAATATTCAAATATTGATATTCTTATATTAATAAGAGATCAAGAAAATCTAGAAATATTAGGCAAATTGAAGGAGCTGTTAATATCTGCTGATAATGAAGAATTGTGTTTTGTGTGTTGTAAGAAGAGTGGTGGTAGAGAACTGAATTGCACTTGTGAACCTATGTTCAGTCTAGTTCTAATTCTAAAGCATGATTTATAACTAGTTAAAGTAAGTTTAGAATGCAAGGATTTTAATAGTTAACAGCTTCTTAGACCATGTTCAGATAAAGGTACGCATTTCAAATATTTATAAATTGTTTGGTTGGCGGTAGAAAAAAATTGAACTAATTCTTTAAGGAATACAAGATATTTCTCGGGTTAAAAATTGTATAATCGAATCATTTACTTAGTTTGTTTTAGAGTTTATTTATTCAAAATATTTTTTTTATTTTCAGATCATTCATTATAAAAATTTTAGTTTGAATTAACTTTATTTCATTATACTTTTTACTAGTTATTATAATTTTTATTAGTGCTTTAGTACAAAAAAAGAGCCAATTTTGTTTTATTTTACCAAGTTATTTTGTGTTTACAATTTAAACAATGATAACGATTATCTTAATTTTTGTAAATGGTATTACACCAAGATCCTCAGAATTTAATTAATTGGTACTTGCTATTAATTAACATTCTCAGAGTGTAATTGACATTAAACCAAGCCATGGCTAGCAAGCTGTCTCCTACACTCATTATTCTCAGATTAGATGCGCGAGAAAGGTCTTGGCATCTTTTCTTCCCATTTTGTTGATAAAAAGGTATGCTCGAAATTGTAGTTAAAAAATATTTTTATGAATTTTCTATGATGACGAACAGTATTAAAACCCTATCTATAAATACTTTGTACTGCAAAGGCAGTATATTCCTAGATTCTGAAGTTATTTATCATTTTATATATCATGGAGGAAGATGATTTAAAAAAATAAATAAATAGCTTTAAGAGACAATTAGTTGAATAAAATTTTTATGCATTTTTAAATTATTCATAACTAAAATAAATAATTGCACAGGCAACTACATAATATTCAAGTCCTTAATAAAATTTTAAAATAATTATGCTTATTTTTTAAAAATTTTTATAAGAGACTTCCTGTTAAAAACATGCAGTACAACATTAAATGTTGATGTAAAACAGGGTAGTCATTGTTCTGCAGTTATTTTAATATTTCTATATTTCATATTATGTATATGAATGCAGCATCAATAAAAAAAGGTATTACTTTTTGTAAAGTTCTGTTTTTTGAATTGGATTTTTTTACTTATATTTAAATGAAAAAACGTATCAAAATCGTAAAACAGAAGATATATTTTACATTTTTTTTGTAAATTTTGAAAGATCATCAGAAATGTACCACCGTCAGTGATTTATCAAAAGTAAAAACTTGTAACAATAACAAATCGTGCCTGTTTTCAATTTTATATATGCAGTTTTTCAGTCAGCTATAACTTTTAAATGTAATATTCATGGCAAACTGTACGTAATTAGGCAAAAATTCTGCTTTTATTGAACTAAGTGGTAGAATTATAATCTCTAGAGTATTAGGAAGTAAAAATAGCCGGCCCAATCGGTGTAGTAGTCTGATTACTGGATTTTGAATCTAGCTGCTTTCTATTCTAATTTTATCTGCACTTATACTATAATTTTTAACTGTTACATCATTTTAACAAATCGAGTGATGGATTAATTTCTTTTTAATAATACTATAGTTAAATAATTGAAATTTAGTAAAGTGCAATAAAAATAACTAACTCAATTTTTTACTTTTGACTTACCATTTTACTTACTTATTTTTTACATTTGACAACAATACAACGAAGTGCTGGGCTAAAAATTACTTTTGCGTACAGAACAGTATCAATGGAGGCGGCTGGGATATTCGCGGAGGTCCCCCCCATTCGACTTAAAGCATTACAGAGGAAACAAATTTACGAGGGCATGCTGAAAGAGGAAGCAGCAATTCTGTTAACCCAGGAGTGGCAGAATTTTTGGTAGCTGCGTGGACAGGAGTCTGGACGCGCAAAATCATATCCAGACTGGTGCCATGGCAGGAGAGGGAACACGGGGAGTTCGGTTATCACATTTCCCAGTTCCTCTCCGGTCATGGAGATTTTGGGGCTTACCTTTACCGATTTGGTAGAAGGTTATGGCAAAATTCCATTTATTGCGGGCAAGAGGACAATCCCTGCCACATATTTTTTTAATGTCTCCGATGGAAAGGCGTCAAACACAAGTACAACCAGAAAACATGACCCGCATTTGTTAAGGGGCATTAGAGAGTGGCAAACAACGGAGAAGTGTATCAAAGGAATCGTGAAAAGTAAAGTAAAATGACTACCGAGATTAGGAGGCAGTTTGATTCTCTTGAATTGTTGACATGGGAGGAGGGACAGCCCCCTGGTGAGCCTCCGTTTATCCGTGCTTGCGGGGATGGACGGCGGTGAGGAGGCACGGACTCCTAACCCTAGACTCCTAACCCCCTGGGTGCAAGAAATAAATAAATAAATATGGGAGTAAAGACCGTGACCCGGCGGAAGGAGCGGGGTATTGCTTTGCTGGGGCTCGTTTTTCCCTATCCTGAAGTTAGAGGCAAGACATTCAAAAAACAAAAGATCCAGAACCGGCGGACCGACCTGCCATGCCGGGTATACAGCCGGTAGGTGGGAAGGCTCGTTAGAGTCACAAGGACACTCCCCTGGACTGTGTTATGTTTGATTGCTGGTCCGGTCCAGGGGTGTAGGGGGACTATGAGGTTTTAAAGGTTATATCCAGATTTTAAAAATCGTGATCAGTAGCCCAGTTTTTCCACATAGACGGCCATGCCCAAAGTGAAATGTAAAAAAATTATAATCATTAACTTATAATGATTCTTAATTACATGAATTGTAATACATAAATTATTAAACTGTTAATGTTTAAACTGTTAAGCATTTTAATTTATTTATAACAAAATTAAAAAATTTTGTAAACAATTTTGAGGATAGGATAGAAAGCTTAAATTTAGTAAATGAATATTTATTTAAACTTTCTTAACAAAACTATCTCAAAAAAAAAATTGGTTTTTACCTGCTATTTTAATTGTTTTTATGTTTGAATTTACATTCGTAACAAAAAATTATTATATCCTTTCCTGGAGTTTTCCTATAATATATTAATAGAAATTATGCTTTTATTGAACACTATTATGTAATTTGAATTTTTAGTGGTACTTTTCCTGTTATTGACATTTCTTTATATCACGACTAAGTATAAATAAATTTGCTTAATAATAAGCAAATTAAATGTATAAAAAATGGTTTTTATACATTTTTTAATTGGCAAAATCATCAGCCACACAATAAAGCTAACACTCTACATTTAGGTTTATGAAACATATATCAGAGTAACGATCTCAATTATCCATCCTAAGTGCCAATACTCCTAGATTTTTTCTTTTTATAGTGTGTAATTTTTTCTGGCTCTTTTATTTATTTTTCGTTTTTTAGCCGTTTATTTTTTTAAATTTACATAACAGGTTGGCTGCCGTCTATGTATAAGGAAAACCTTTCCCCAGGGGCTGCAAAAGAAAAACACAAATTTTACTTAAAAATGAATAATATATTGAGAAAATATTACTATAGTATTAATATCATGTCAAATATTGAAAAATACTGATGAGTTCTCTAGTAATACTCACGGCCTACAGAGATGAATTAATGCTTCCAGTGCCGTGAGTGTTACCAGCAATACTCACTAAATTTTAAAAATTCTAATGTTGGAAACAAGTCAATTATTTAAAACTTATAACAAATTTATTTAAAACAATAGTTACAATTATTTAAATTTTTAAAACTTTCCTTAAATTTTTTTTCATGTTTTTGCTGTTTGAAATAATATTTACTATAAAATGTTTCTTATAGTTCTTATTTTTAGTTAATTGAATGTGTTTAGAAAAACACAGCAAACACATGAATTTATGACACTTGCTACACTTTGTTGTTACAAACTTAACAGTTTTTTGTGCTATTTCTCGACCCCTTGTTTCAGCAACAGATGCATAACAAAGTACACATCTTCTTCTGATACGAAGATTATGATTATTTTTTTCAGTTTTAAGCTGCAATTCGTGATCCCCTTCTATCTTATTTTGTGCTGGTGGGTTATTTTCTTGCCCAACTACTTTATTTCCATTTTTATCTATATTTAACATCTTCAAAACCATTTCTTCTCGAAATGTTGTGATTTTTAATTTTTTAACATGAAAATGATTATAAATTAACCATGAATTAACCACAGATGTGTTAAGTAAGAGTTCAAACGTTATTTTGTGGTACCACCTTATCGTTCTACGGAGAGGAGTAAAATAGCTGGCCATTTGATCCGTTAGATCAATTCCTTGTTTCCCTTGATTGTATTCTATAATTGCAGCTGGTTTACTTATTTCTTCACCTAATCTATTTTTTTGCTGTGTCACAACCTTCTTCAATGTATGTTTTGTAGTCAAAAAGTAAATATCGCGCTTGTCTCTAGTTTCCAACGAAATCCCTTCCAAATTCTGTTTACCTATTACTGTACGTTTCGTAATTTTTGTTGCATTAAATCCTTTGGCAAATACCTTCTATTTTTACGTAAAGTCCCAATCAAATGTGTGTTTTTTTGTATCAAGGGTTTTTGCTAATGGTACTGAAGTATAGAAATTATCAGTAACTATTACTCTTCCTTTATTTAAATGATTTTCTGCAAGTTAAAGAACAACTTTTTTTTAACAGAATTGTCACTGATGTAGAAGTAATTAAAATAGTCGCAGAGAGATGCCGTTAGTGTGCGGACCTTCATTAGCATTCGCCAGAGGCCGCATAGAAATATCAAAACGATGCTAGCAGGCCGTAAAGAAATACAACGAATAGTTTGAAACCTGTCCTGAGTAGCCACCATGGCTACTCACGGCCTATGCGTAATGAAAAAGTGAGTAGTACATGCGCATCTCACGGCAGTCAACCTGATAATCATTAAACCAACAATTATTTTCAACCGCGTCTAATTCAAAATTAAAAAAAAAATAAATACATTATTTTTTACATAAACCTTTTAATAAAAGAATCATTCAAAAATGTTTTCCTGATCGGAAAATAAATATTCTTGAATATGAAATGGTATTAAAAATCAAATGTTTACACTATCGTGAATGAAAAAATAGACAAATTAAGAACATTTTATTGTCTCCTTTAGTTTTTTGTTTCAGTACTTCGGTGGTCACGGCAGGAATCTAAACTTTTTAAAATATTGTAGGAAAACGATGCACGAAAAGTAAATTATTCATTTAAGTGACCCTTCATAGGTTATTTTGTAATTTAACCGCTTTTATTACCTTCTTAAACCTCTAATCGTAGTAGGGTCTTCTAATATATTTTATAATTTTTATGAAAATCAGTCCAAAAATTGCTCAGTTATATGTTAAAGAAGATATTTTTGTATAAATTCTACTTAATATAAAATTTTCAACACAAAATTATTTTATGTATTCTGATAAAACGGGAATGTAAGATATAATTTCATAATATAATTTGCAATTAAATTAATTGAATAGATGGATTATTAAATTGGTTTTTTATTTCGGATGAGATTAATTTTAAAAATAAAATTAATAGTTTGAAGACCTTTTTTTATACTCAGTTTTTTGTCAGCATTTGATACACATATTTAATTTAAAAAATTGAAAATACTTTCATAATTTTTCAAAATGTGACAAGATTTTGACAAAACAATTATTATTTTTGCCATTTCTCTATCATGAGTCATACCTAGCCTCGATAAGTACCGCGACCTTCTTAATAAGCTAGCAAATTCAGAATTAATTGAAGACTATTTGTTCTATTAATTATATATATAAGTAACTTAAAGCTCTTAAGGAAGGTGAATACGAAAAAAATAATTATATAGTCTTAAATAAATCGATCGTTTTCACTATCACATTTGAGATCATGTTCTAAAATAAATTTGCAAAAATAACTGGACTAGCCTATTATAAAATAAATAATTATAATAACTGAAAA
The DNA here is from genome assembly GCA_010016005.3 of Zanna intricata. Taxonomy (NCBI): domain Eukaryota; kingdom Metazoa; phylum Arthropoda; class Insecta; order Hemiptera; family Fulgoridae; genus Zanna; species Zanna intricata. Next base: position 7,966 of record JAAAKQ030074442.1, on the reverse strand, counting down.
GGTTTAAACCCAGATAGTTTTAATTTTTAATTTATAAAACGTTTTAGTAATGATTATCATGCTTATAAAATTTTCAATCGGCATTGACCTTTAAATGATAATGGAAGAAAACTAATAACAGCTATCGTAAAGCTTAACGTCTTCATTCATTATTTTGATGACTCATGCGTAAACCAATGCTTGTATTTTGCACACAACAGACACCAACACGCAGCATTTCTTCCCAAGTAATACGATGCAGGATAAATTATATGGTAAACTGGTCACAACCGATAATTATACTGGCTGTAAAACAACAATCCATTGTAACTCGCGGCAGACCATATGGAATAGGTGGTAGGTGTCGACTCAGTTTGAAAATCATTTATTATTATCCGTTCTAATTGGAATTTTTATGCCCAGATAACAACAGTGGTCTTCTGGACTGTTATGGAAAGACGCACAAATATTTAAATCTATTTACGGTATAAAACAGTAAACAAGATTTTCTGACATCTTTCCACTGACTTAATTAATCAGTATCAAAGCGTTATTCTATCGGAATTAAGTTATAAATTTGTTGGAAGTTACTTTCAATGGCAGATTAAACAAAGAACATTTTGAAGAAAAGCGAAAACAATTTTTTTTGTTATAGTTCCTGTACTGAATGATTATCTTATTAACATAGAATTGATTTTATTTTTTGAACGCTATTCTTGAGTCTAATCCTCGTTATGTTGTATTCTTAAAAACTTTTACAAAAAATAAACCGTTAAAAATATCATAATTTTTTAGCTTTTATTTGGATAAATTTGCCTGTTGTACTCTGTGAATGGAAACTTTATTCTGAAATAAGAATTACGTGTTGTATGTTGCAAATAACTTACCTAAATGCATTTTTTTATGCTTTGTATGTTCATGAATGTTTAAAAATTTAATTTTTAAAGTAATTTATGTCATAAATAGTAGTTTAAAGTCCTATTTACATACTCATTTTACGAGAGAATACTCACCAGAAACAATGCCACACTTAAACAAACATTACAAGAATGTGGGCAAATTGAAATGCAATCACATATGATCTGGCTATAGCTAAAGAGGCTTTAAAGAAACAGTTTGAAGAACGGCCACTTTTTGAATGTTATTCATACAGGCGAATTTTATTTGTTTATAGCTTTAGAGTAGATACACATGAAATACGGCTATGGCCTTTGTCTCTTATGGTTTCGTCTAGGCTTTTAGCCAGTGGCTTGTTAAATGTATTTATTTCCAATAAACATTATAACAGATGCTAGCTTCTGTACCCGATAATATTTGCTACCTTACAAATGCTGCATTTTGAACAATTTTTAATAGATAATAAACTTTTCATTAGTAATAATGAAATAGGCAGATAATTCACAAAGTGCAAACTGAAAAGTATCTTTAGAAATATTTGAAAATACAGAATTAGCAGACCTTTGTTTAAAATGTTCAGCCTACTAAACACGATACTTAAGATGACAAACATCGCAAGACTGTAAAGTTTTGTAAGATTTTGATAAATTGATACAAAACTATTTAATATTTTCTGGAAGCATTAGTACGGTGACTTTGATACTTAAAAATGTACAATAACAAAACTAATTTGTTGTTTATATTCAATCAGCAAAGTTGGGCTCAATGGCTTACACGATATCATAATAATTTATTAAAAATTGAAATTTCGCATCCCCAACTCTATAGGGAATTTGAGGTAGGGATGTTGAGTATAATAAGAACGAGTCATATTTTTCAAGAATTGAAAATTCGATTCGATAAATCGATAAGGATGGGAAAAAAGTAGTATATTCCAACCACAATAATTTCTCGCGTGTACGAAAAAAAAATGCCTAAAAAAAACTGGCTTAAAACATCAAAACACAATCGAAGAATTAGAAAAAAATAGAATAATTAAGTCAAACAAAAGCTTTGAAAAATACTATAAATCAGAACATTAACCCTTTAAAAAATAATTCCTTATTCTCTGTATATCCTTCCACTCCCTTTTTTTTTTGTTTAACCTCTGAAGATATACCGTTAAGGTATATCTTCAGAGGATGAGATGAATGAATTGTAGCGTGTGTGAAAAATGCCATGCCTGAACAGGATACGAACTCGGGACTCCCTAGTTATTATTTTCCTTACGTCTTGTTTATTAACCTTATTTAATTGTAGTTTCCTCTCCTTGATTAATAACTCGTAGGTGGAACACCGGTAATATTTTGTAATATTTATAATTTATATTTTAATTTACTCTTCATCAAAGAGACTGATTTCAAAGATTCTTTTTTTATTGTTTAGACCAAAATCTTCTTGTCGTTTCGTTATAAGTTTTCCTCCAAAAACTTAAATGAAAAAAGTTTAAACAAAAGAAATATTGTCCAAGAGAAGAGTGAGAAATTAAAAAAATTATTCCGGCATCATTGTTTTCTGTTGAATTACCTTAGTGAAATTATACATAATTTGATATTACTATCTAACCCACCGCTACGATCTAGTTGTGAACTCGACATCGCAAATCAGCTGATTCGAAGTCGAGCTTCTAAGGTTCAAATCGTAGTAAAGGCAGTAGGCCACACATTCCAAGAATTGTTGAACTGAGACTGTACAAGACTAATAATTCATTTACATTCATACATATCATTCTTTGAAGTAATACCTTACGATGGTTCCGGGGGCTAAACTGAAAAAGAAAGAGATATTACTATTTAGTAAACCGTGAAAATTGTAGTAAAAAAAACACATATATTCCAGCAATCCGAGTTCACGCTCGTTAGCAGCCAATTTAGATTGTTAATTGGCATCCCTATTTAAATATTTATCTTCTTTCTTTTTCTGTTTAGCATAAGTTATCACTTCAAAGAATGAATGAGGATGAAGTAATATGAATGTAAATGAAGTGTAATATCGTACAGTATCGGTCGACCATTCCTCAGATGTTTAGTTAATTGAAACCCAACCACCAAAGTACACCGGTATCAACGGTCCATGTACTCAAATACGTATAAAATTAACTGCCTTTACTAGGATTTGAACCTTAGAACTTTTGACTTTGAAATCAGTTGATTTGCGATGTCGTGTATTAGAAAAGGACACTAAAATTAAAAACAAAGAATAATAATAATTTGTCAATTATTGTTTGAATTTCACTTTATAAATTTGTATTTTTGAAGGTAATGAATTTAGCGTTAAATTCTAAAAGTCGAAAGTTTAAGAATTAAAACATACATTATTTTTTAGAATTTACTTTTAAATACTTCATATTTACATTTTTCCATTACTATTATTAATACAAATTACTATTACTGTATATCGACCTCCGTGGCTAAGTAGTAGCGCCTCTGTCTTTCATCAGGAGGTAACGAGTTCGAATCCCGTCCCCGCGTTCACTTTGCACACGCAAAAAAATTTACAATCATCTATTGGCAGTTATTTTGCGCCAATCTGATGTTGCTGTCTAAATAAATGAATTAATTACTTTTGTTAGGGAGGATGTTAACTTTTTGTTCTATTTACGTTGAAACAATACAAATTTACAGTTTGTTTTTCAAATTATGATCGTTATTATTATCATTTAAAAGAGAATATTATATCATTCGTATTTAAAAAAAAAAGTATTACTTAAATTAAATGAAAGAATTTGAATTAATTTTTTTATTCCGCAAACACTGTATTAAAATACATAACAAGAGTCAAGTCACTTTGTTGGGGAAAGGTATCAGAAGAAAACTTAAAAATATTTGCTACATAAGTTCTTCTCGCATGCATAATAAAAGTAACCGCATACTGATGCGACTACAGTGCTGGTTGCGGTATTAGTAACGCGATTCAACAGCGGTAGAAAGAATTACGTAAACTGTCATGGTCTGTTTCAAATAAATGCACGTTATGTATTCGTATTCTTAGAAAAATTGTTTATCTTAAAAGAAACCATTTCTTCCACCAGAGCGCTAGCAGGCAGTTATAGAAATTAAAACCATATCTGAGTAAGCGCTTCTAGCACTTATTTAGAAAATGGGAAGGTGGATTCCCGGGTAGCCTTCTAAATCCGATAGTGGTTTTAAGTGATTTAATGATATAACATCATATTTAATTTACTTTTTCTGCAGGCGATAATTGCTGCTGTAGTCAGATTAATTACTACTTTATCCTTTTGATGCTCTATTATTACGGAAAAAGTACTTATTTTAAATTTTTTATATAAAATTTCTTTATGAAGTTTAATCTAATAAAAAACTGGTTTAAATGAAACCTTTTAGCATAGGCTGATATGTTCTATAATTTTTTTTCATAACTCTTATAGAAAAAAAACATTTTGAAAAAATGTTTAGAAACAGCTTGAAATGGGTAAAAGTATATTTAGTATATAATACAATTTAGTCGGTTTTTAATAATGAAGTTTCCTTTAATGTTTTGACTAATGGAAACATTTAATTATGGTTTACATTGGAATTTATTTTTACGGTCTTAACAGTATTAGGAGGTTCATTTCTAGAGTTCATTTCTTTTACTATGAAACAAGAATTTTGTCACAAATTGTTGAAGTCGGAAAAACAAAGTGGATTTATATATTATTATGGAGATTTCATTATATTTGCTGGTTTCTTTGTGTTTTTAGCCAAAGATTTATATCACTAAACTATTAAACAATGAATATATAGCTCATTTATATATATAGCTGAATATAAAAGTATTAATTAAATTTGTTCGTATATATATATATATTTAGAAAATGTATGAAAATACAGATTTATAAATTATGAGGTGGGTTTGCATAAAGAAGGTTGTATTACGTAACTGAGTTTTAATATTTCTGTTTTTTTTTTTTCTATAAAAACTAGAGAGGATTTTTTTTTGACTAATGAATTAATTCACAACAGAAGCTAACAAAAGAAGCTTGTACAAGGGAATATGAGAATGGAAATTACTTCAAATTTCCATTATCATATTCCCTTGTACACTTCAGTTATGAAAAATTCCTGACGGAGATTTGAACCCGAGACTTCCGGTTAAAACGTCGGGACGCTTAGACTCCGCCATGGAGATCGGCCAGAATCATTTTATTAGTTAATATTTTTTTCATGTATGTTGGCAATATGTAGTTAAACTTTGTCCAGAAAGATTTCAGCTTTCTGAAAAGATCAACTGTGAGGTGTTTGTTAATCTGATTGTGATTATTTATAAATAAAGATCAAGGAAGAATTTCAAACCTCTGCCACTAGTAAAATAATGACTCTTTATCACCTGATGTCGCCCATTGCCTCGTTGCGTCTTCTTGGGCCATCAAGAGGTTATAGCGCCCATTCTGGGGAATTGATTTTCTAGTACACGGTTCCAGACCCAACATTCTAGACCGGGTTATCAAATAAGTCCGAAACCCATCTTTCTGGAGGTTTCTGAAAAATGCCAGAAGCAGAAAATTATTTAAATGCGTACAAAGTTTTGATATTAAGTTAAATTTTCATATAATGATGAATCACGTAACCAGGCGCCATATAGATCTCACTGTTAGAGCATAAAAACGTTTTTAAATTTACAAAATACAGTTATTTTTAATTTCTACACTCGAAGTGAATCTATTTTCTGTTCTGTATTATACTACAAATTCAAATAATATTAGTGTAAAATTTTGTTAGATAGTGAATTGTGTTATATCTATAAAAAAATGTTATTGAAACAAAATATTTAAAGATAAAAGTCGAAATATATTACTATTACTTAACTTTTTTTGTAATTAACGAGTAATAAACTAATAGGCGTGTATTAAAGACGTATTCTCTTTCGTAAAGCCAATTGCTATTGCTGTCTTATATCTTTTCAAGGTGTTTTCTTTGTATAACAGACGTATTACAGAAAAATACCTCCTATTACGTGTTATTACATTGTCATTATTCAATGCAGAGCCAAAATTTCAACAGTAACTTCCTTAATAATTTGCATGTCAAATCATATTTCTTTTACAAATTGTGCTGTCATATGCAAACTTTAACATTAGCTGCAGGCAGAATAATGAATTATGTACGAGTATAATAGTTACATCTTGAATTATTATATTTGATTTATCTATTCCTTAATGGGTTTTTTATCATCATCTTAATATCAAAACGATCAGAGAAAAAATAAATAAAGTAAGAGATCCATCGTAATAAGTAATTCAAATAAGTTTTAAATAAAACAAATAAAACTTGAACCGATTAATAATTTACTGAAGGCAATAATATTATGTTCCAAGAAAAATGATGAATTTATTTTCAAAAAAGGTACTCTATTATCCTCTTTAATTCAGTATATTTTTGTTTGATACTAGCGGAGGTAAGAAATATGATAGTATCTCTTTTAACGTACATCAATAATAAGCAATTCGCATGAAATTACAAACCTATTTTATTAGTTTTGATTATTAGTTTTCATTCTGACATTGATATTACTTTTTATTAAATCATATTTTTCTTTTCAAAGATTCCCATTCGTATATTTGATTTAAACGTATCAGTATTATTTTAATGCGAAAAATAAATATGATATAATGTGAACTTTAATATTATAATATTGAAATGTGTTTTATTAATATTCTGCTGTTGTTAGAATAAATTAAATTACAATAACACACATTAATTTAGTCATTTTGTATCTATACATTCACCTTATGCTTGCAATATCTTCTTTTTCTTCACACGGGATTTCTAGCATTCTAAGTAACTTTAAAAATACATTTTTTACTAGTTATTTCTTCAACTTTTCTATACCTCGATTTCCTAATTTTTCTAAATATCGAATTAAAAAAAAAATAATTAGGGTACTATAAAAATATCTGAGATGGAAATGTTTGCTTTTTGTTCATCAGAGGTTAAATTTTTCATAAAAAATGTAATTGTTCAGCCTACGAAATAAATACACAGACTACCATAATATTTTATCAGTCTAGTAAAAAAGTAATAACAATTTATTATATGATTTTATGAAAGTAGATCCTGTATTAGATATAGTAAAATAATCAAAAATTTTGTTACTACTTGTTGAATTATAGTGCACGTGAGATCAGTATATCTTAACATTTCTTGTTCTGTGAACGGTTCAGACCTAGTTTCAACGAAACTTAAAAAACCTACCGACAAACTGTAACTGTAAATGTAAATGGAATTTCATCTAAATTTCAGGCAATATAATTTAAAAATAAATAACTGTAATTATTAATATAAAAAAAGAAAAATCGATTAACTTCGTATCTATTTTATTTACTAGTAATTAAACATTTTCTAACTTATTTTCTCGACAGCAAAAAATGAATTATAATGATGTTAATAAGCATTAAGATAAAACTATTAAAAATTAAAAAACAAGAGTAGAAAAAACTTTGCTCTTTTATTATACAATTATTAAAATACGTCCGGGTGACAATTTTGTATATAGTATAATCTCTTTTTTCAAATTTATTTAAATGTATATAAATAAATATATATAGCCTGACACTCTATATAATGTAAGAATTCTAACACAAGGTTATACATCTAAATATCTAAAAATTAATCAGTAGAAAGTATTTTTTTTTAGTTATGAAAGAGAAGGCGTCAATATCTATATGGTAACACCACCCTGCATTTATTTTTTTTCCAAATGATGTTTTTATAAAATGAGGTGTTTTTAATAGTATTTATAATGATGATTTCAAATACGTAGCTAGATTTTTTTCTACCACGTCAGGATGTTTTACAATTTAATTTTTAAAATATAAGAAATTTCGTATATTTTGAATTGTTTTCCAGTGAGTCAACGGTGTTTTCGATTATGATAAATTATTTTGTAGATTTTTGTTTATGAGCTTGGACTTAAAAAACGACTTTCTACCACAAAAACTGTAAATATTTTGATCATTCAACTAAAAGAATTAAGAGAATTAAAAACTTTTGAAGTTCTTACACGGTTTAATACGTACAAAATGAAACCAAATTGACAACCACGGCTATAC